>PVJH01024224.1:0-33397 GCA_004026705.1 Nesogale talazaci | reverse complement strand
ATTTTCCAAATAATGACATACTTTGACTTTTCGTCAGAATTCATTTCTTCTGCTCCCATTAGCTTTGCCTAAAAAGTAAAATTTATGAAGTCATCGTTTTCTGCCACTTAAATAGATAATTATTTAAATAGGCAATAAAACATTTTCTAGATTTTGAAAGGGGCCCTAGAAATGATATAATTTAGCTAGACTGTTTTGTGGTGATTTAGTTGTATAAACATTGTGCTCAGGTTTGTGATATAGAATAAAAGTGCTAATCCAAAAAAGGAACAAGCAACAGTGCTGCATTGTGGTTGAAGGACTTACCTTGTCACTGAGACTTCCCATCTGCCTTATAACAGTTGCGATGAAAGCAATTCCCTGTGGTGTCTTATTTCATGTCTTTGTAGCTTGGTCTAAGCCTTTGTTTCAGTGGTATTTGTTCTAAATGAACATATGCGTGTTTGTGTTCATATTTACTAATATGATCATTATGTGGGGGGACCAGACTCCACAACTGAGTGAGTCTAAGGGGCAGTTGTGTAATTGAGAGGTCAGTTAAAGTGACATCAGAACAGATAACATATACTTGGGTTCACCTCCACACTTGCTTCAGGAACCAGGTCCAAGGAGAGAGAGGGAGGGAGGGAATATGAATAATATGTTCTCATGAATTTATATAATCTCAGGCATGCAGCGTATGGTAACTGGAAGGGGTTGTACAAGAGGCACACACATAACGTGTGTGTGTGTGTGTGTGTGTGTGTGTGTGTGACCTACAGGTATACACCCAATAGGAAGGAAAGGCACCTACAGGCATACATGACAGGCAGGCAACCAGAGAGGCAGGCTCTGGAATCAAGATGGCAGCCTCGCCTGGGTGATATGAGCTGGCTTGACCCTCCGTGTCTTTGAGCTCTTCTCCAGGGGAACCATCTGTGATCCTACGTGAGGGGAGTGGGCCCTACTTGGGGTGGGACAGACAACAGGGTCTGATTGCTTTTGATGGCAGGCGAGCTGCAGGCAGGTAGCCTTTGAGCAGTTGACCTTCATGAGCACAATAAGCGACCGTGTGTTTGCAAACGGCACCTTAAAATAGGGATTATTATGGAAGGGAATGACTTTTAGTTAGGAGGAGTGAGTGGGATGCATGCCCAACTTTGGAAGTGAAGCCAGCATGGGGGCCCTGGCCTCCCAGACTCCTTAATGTAGCGTTGAGAGTTTGCATGCCCACCCCCACTTCCCGCTTTTCAGTTTCCCACATCTTTCCTATAATTAACCGGCACCATTTTGACTTTGTTTGTTTGAACCATCCTTTTTAATTTTGGTCGCACCTGCCTCTGAAGACTTCTTAGAAATGCCAATAAAAGCAATTCTGAGCCTTTTTAAAAATAAGTACTAAAAGATCATTTTATTTGGGACTCTTATAACAATCCATACATCAATTGTATCAAATATATTTGTATGTATGTGGCCATCATTCTTTTCTAGACATTTGTTTTCTTTTGAGCCCTCGGTATCAGCTCCTCTTTTTTCCCTCTCCTGCCTTGTGACCCCTTGTTAAATTATAAATTATTGTTTTCATGTCTTACACCGCTGTCGTCTCCTTCCCACGGTTTCTGTTGTTTGTCTCCCTAGAGAGAGTGGGTGTGGCTTTTGGTTCCTCCTTCCTCCCCTTGCAAAGTCTTAATGAAGGGAGAAACACTGCACTTAGGACAAGCAGACACTCAACATAGTACCGGAGATTTCGATACCATATTGGTTCTGACCCATGATAACCCTACATGTGACAGAGCACATGTCGCCTGAGCCTGTGCCATTTTTTTAATGACTATTGCTGTGTTTGAATTCATTGTGGCTGTTGTGTCAGTCTTGCTCAGTGGGGTCTTCCTCTGCCATCACTGACCTTCCGCTCTGTCACACTGCAGTGTTTTTCCTCAGCACTGGGTCCCTTCTGGTGACGTGTCCAAAGGAAGTGAGCTGAGACCTCATCCTGTCCACTTGCAAGAACCTTCGGGTGCATTTCTCCCACCCCGGAAGTGTCCATTTCTCTGGCAGTCCATGCTTATGTTTCTTTTTCTTTTTTTTTGGGGGGGGGCGGGGGGAAGGGGCGGGCATCACTGCCTCTGTGGTCGTGGGTGCTACCCAGTGCCGCTCCTGAGAACCACTGCTGGATTTGAACAGCCAAGCCCGCGGGCTGCAGTCCCGCACTCAACCACTTACGCCCCCAGGGCTCAGCACCCATGCTTAAGTTTCATACTGTTTGCCATCATGGCAGTTTGAGGGCTGCCAATCTAGAATACACGTACCTCTCTACACACACTAGTCAGAAATCTAATTAGGACACAGGTAAAAGTCACGAGACATTTTATCAAATAGGAATGACCGAGGTGCAGATGAAGAAAGGCACTGGCGGATAATGACCATGCTGTTGGGAGGTGCCTTTGGGTTCGTTTGGATTCCTCATGAACTTACATGCCGTGGAGCAATGCGTGGCTTGCCCGGCAACATCCTCACAATCTCATGTCTGTGCCTATGTTTCATTCACTGTGTCAATCCATCTTATTGCCACCCCCATCCCCCCCTCCCCCCCACACACACCTTCTACTGCACTTCTAAGAGCGGTGTGCTTCTCCAGGGCCTGGTACCTTCTGGTAATATAGCCGAAGTACAGGAGATGGAGGCTTATCATCCTAGCTTCCTAAGGAGCAACCTTCTGGTTTTACTTCCAGCCACATAGATTTGTTCATCTGGTAGTATATGGTACTTCCATGTTGTTCACCAACTGCACAATTCAAAGGATCAATTCTTCTCCATTCTTTCCTATTCACTGCCCAGGTGTTGCATGCAAATGAAGGGATAGACAATACCATGGCTTGGCCCAGGTGTACTTTTGGGTTTTGTTTTTGGGGAGGCACTGCTGTCCTCTGATGGTCCTGGGAGCTACCCAGCCTTGCTCCTAGAGAGTTGCTGCTGGATTTGAACCGCCAAGCCAATGGGCTGCAGCCCCGCACTCAACCACTATGCCACTGGAGCTCAGCCTTTTTTATCTTTTGTTTTGTTTTTTAGGGAGGGCATCACTACACCCTGGTGGTTGTGAGTGAGAGCTACCCAGCCTTGCTCCCAGAGAGCTGCTGCTGGATTTGAACTGCCAAGTCAATGGGCCGCAGTCTGGCTCAGGTGTATTTTTAATTGCCATGGTGGCATCTTTCTTTTTTATATGTCAGAGAGATATTTTGCAACAGATTTGCCCAGTACACAACATTGTTTGATTTCCTGATGCCTCCTTCCATGGGTGTCATGTGTGGGTCCAGGTAAAATGAAATCCTTGACAACTGCAGCCTTTGCTCCATTTATCATGATGGTTACTGATTGGACATTTCTCATGCAGTTTAACAATCAAACTGTGGAGGATTTATTCCACAGGTATGAAAACTTAGGCCCACACAAAAACCTGCATGCAGATATTCCTAGGAAGCATCTTTGTGACAACTGCAAACATGAAACTGCCAAAATGTTCTTTCACCGTATGAATACTTAAATCTGTGGTACTTCCATACTGTGGAATTGCTCCACAGTATAAAGGGGAAAACAAGCAGTCCCAAAATGTCACACACGGGTGTGATTTCATTTATACAGCAACCTGTCAGTGACACAACAATGGTGTTGGAGAGCATATTAGTGATCGCCAGGGTTTCTGGTGGGGCTGAAAGGGTGCTGATTTTGACTATGGTGTGGTAGGGTACTAAGAGGCGGGGCCCAGTGTGTAGTGGACTTGTTCTGGACCCTGATTGTGGTAGTGATTATGCAAATATATACAAGTGGCTGCCTAGAATTCTACATATGCGTTGTATTAATGTCAATATCCTTGTCCTGGTTTTAATATTATTAGCCATCCCGACTTAGAGCACCTTTATGTGTGTCAGACTAGAAGCACGTTTCCCACTGTCTTCAGTTAGGGAAGTTTGCAGAGGCTTCTCTGGAATCACTAATCCTTTGATTGCAGCCCGGTCCATGAACCATCGGCGCCGCGGGCGAGTCTCTGACATGATGCCATCACTATATGCGATATAGTCATTGGGGGAGCTAGGTGAAAGGAAGATTGGCTGTCTTGCTAGTTTTGTGGTTTCCTGTGAATCTGTATAATCATTTCAACATAAAACGTTGAAAAGAAAAGCCAGGCGTAGATGTTGGGCCTGCGCTGTTCATGAGATACCTTGTAGCTTGTAAAATTAAAATTCGATAAAATTGAAACCAGGCTGTTGGCCACAGGCATCTTATAACCGCTCACATGGCTACAGTATTATATAGTTCAGAATGAAATGTGGATACAGCCACAGGAAGCTCACTGGGCAGCACCGTGCCAGTGGCCACCTGTGCTGAGAACCACACGTTTCTTTCCGAATCATCTTGAATTTGTAAGTCAAAAGATAATCGTTGCACAAAAAATAAGGAGAAGTGGACTTCGCACACATTTTTAGGAAGTATTATATTACTTCTCCGTCAAGATAGTTTTCATTTTTTCCGTTATTATCTCTTACAAGAGACCAAGACGATGGGCAGGCGAGGGAAAGAAATCAGCATTATTTTAAATCTGCCATACTTTCTGTCATCTTCTCGTTCTCTGTGGCTCACCATTCTGCAGAGGAAGTGTGGGTTGGTAACCAGACCTGGTAGACCAGTCCGACAAGAATTCTATTTCTGACACAAAGTGACCGTCAGGAAGTGACAGACTTATTCTTTTCACTCTTTTGCACAGCCAGTAAGCAAACTAAGATTTAAAAAAGGCTGTTGTTGGGGTAGACCATAGAGCTCCATTGTTCAAGAATACAAATGACCTATGTGTAAAAAACCTATTTGCTAGCACGTAGATTAAATATAAAGTTGTTAGGAATTCAGTTCTGAAAGGAAGCACATGGGTGAAAAGAGGAAGTGTAGTCTACCAAGTACAACAAGTATTAGAGTTTGAGTTTGGAGAAAGAGAGCAAACCACCACACAAGAATGCTCCGACACAAGGTAAAAGCTCCGTTCTTACATCCCAGGTGATTAATTTTGGCAAAACTTTCAAAGGATAAGCAGAATCTTTCACTTGTATGATTTGGTCTTAAAGCCAAAAGGCCTGAGTGTGAATTTCTCTGCCCTTTACTCTCTGGGAAAGTTTTCTTCATTCCCTGTCTCAGTTTTACCATTTATGGAATGGGAATAACACCTTTCATCAGGGCTCTTAGGAGGGTACATTCTAAGTATATGTCTTTAACTACTGATAATGTATTAAGGCACAGAATAGGATGGTAACCCATTAAAACCCCGTGCTGTTGTGTCAATTATGACTCCTTGGGACCGGGTGGGATGGAGGGTTTCCAAGGCTGTGATCTTCATGAACACAGACCACCACGTCCTTCTAAAGCGAGACTGGTGGGGTCCAACCCTGACCCTCTTTCAGCCCCTTTGCCACCAGGGTTCCAGAGAATATAATGATGACAGCATTCTGCACACGTTTAAAAGTCTTTAAAATTTCTTTTCATGATGCTTCCATTTTAACAACATAGTTCTATTTTTTCCCTGGTTGTACTAATTTACCTTTATGATAAACTGGTTAAAATTGTAGTTCCCAACGCCATTTTGAAATTTATCTAAGTGTGTGTGTGTGTGTGTGTGTGTGTGAGAGAGAGAGAGAGAGAGAGAGAGAGAATGAATGAATGCCTGTGATGACTAAATTGGTCAAAATTGTTTGACATAAAGCCAAGTGGGCTAAATCTGTTTTCATGAACTGTAGCAGTGCAAGCTATACGTAGTGAACTCAGCAGATAATAGACATTTCTCTGAGAGAAATTTTATTTCACTGTAGTGTATCTGTACAATTATATCCATAACACAGCTGAGTATATTGAGTGCACAAGAAAAAGGTTTAATCCTTTGTAAAGATAATGTAAAAATTTGTAATATACAGTGTCAAGCCATTAGAGAATATTTCATGTTTCCTTTTCCTTATCTTGTGTACCCAACTACTAAACCATGTGAAGAACCAGGAGCCTCATACTTATTAGGGTCCTCTGACCCTGCTACACTGGGGCCAAATGTGACCGTTCCACTCACTGCTTGTGGTCAGTGTGAAGTTTCCTGCCATACTCCTCTAGCTAACGAGAGGGAACCAAAAATGCTGATATGCTGACCTGACTGCGTCACCCCTTTTTGTGCACACACCACCTCCACTTCCTGTGCACCCCCAACCCTGCTGCTGCAGGGTCCAGCCCCCATCCTCAGCTGCTGTGGAGGGACCCGGGAGAGGTGGGAGCTTGAGAGAGACTGTTGGACAGCACACTGCCTAACGTGTAGCGTTTCATTGCCACTCATTTCCCTTCATAGTGATCAGCGTTTTAAAGAGTCCAGTAATAACATCCACTGATGGACAGCAAATGATTGTTGCAGGTGGATTGATAGCTATCAAAACGATCACCACCTCATGAAAGTGTACGGGATCATAATACATTTCAGAAAAAAGCCATTTTTTCAGTAGTGTGAGGCCTTTGAAATTGCACTATGAAGTCTCTCAAGAGGTTTGAAGTATATATGACTTCCTTCCCGAATCCAGCTGGTAGAGAAATATAGCTACGTCTATCCTACCTTAACCCTCTTGACCTCAGTTCTTTCATTTGTACAATAGGGGAATGGGTAAAATTTCCAGACTTTATGGCTTTCATGTGAATTTATCCTAAGGAAATTTCTGCACATGCTTCCACGTGTTGGTTCAGAAGCCTCAGTGAGTCCTTTACATTATTGTGCTCTTCAGCTGCCTTCCAGCAACTGAAGCACTGGTAGTATTTTTAAGGTAACATAGCACTTTCAGTTTGCTCTTTCAAAGATTTTTTAGAAAGTGATAATGCAAAGTTGAACTGTGCCTAGCTATGAGAATTAATGCTGGTCATAGCATGTAAATATCAGATGACCAGGGTATTGAGAATTTGAATTACTATATTCATGTTGACTTAAATTATGAGACCCTTCAAGCAGCTGGGAGAAAGATGGAGGTGTCTATCCCCATAAAGAATGACTGTCTCTGAAATCCCCATGGCCAGTTCTGCTGTGTTCTATGGGATCCTGACGAGTCTGAATGGACTTTGAGAACAGTGAGTTGGTTTGAGTTAGTCGAGGTCTCTGTTATAATTCAATCATTCCCATGAATCAGTAGGTATCTCTTATAAAATAAACATGGCTGAGAGTCAGACATATGCTCACAGTTGCCCTTTCTGGTTTAAAATTTTCATGTTTTCATAAAGAAGTTACTAGGGGATGCCGGGAAGGAAAGGGGAGGCCCTCTTACAACTGGAGATACAGAAACTTATGTAGACCGAACATAGTTCAACAATTACACATTTCTTGCTATTTCTTAAAACTTGATAATTACCTAAAAACGAACATGCTTTAAGGTCTAGCTCGAAAGGATGGTTGAGGAGACATCTTCAGAGTAACAGCATAAAGTCACAGGCAGTTGGCGGCATCATTCTCGTTCCACCCAGTTTTCTAGAACCTCTCTCGCTACATTTTGAAATACCTTTATGGAATTTTGAAATATTTTCCTTGCGTAGTTTGCTGAAGCTGCATCAGAGCGGCCAGAGTTATGAAACAGAACACTGCACTTCTCGTTAGCTGGCCTTCGAGCATGTTGAGCCCAGTCTGGGAACGAATCTGGCGTCCAGCTTCTGGATGCAGATTTCCTCCCTGTAAATCACGGATCCAAGCATCTCCTCCGCAAGCAGGACACAGTTATGATTAAGAGAATCAGCCTTGGAAGTTGTTTGGAAAGAATTCCCTATGGGGGGCTGTGAGTATGAACTTAATTTTGCATTTCTGAAATGCCTCAGTTTCAAGTTTTGAAATTTATTAAACCAATGAAGTATGATAGGAGATACCCAAAACGCATCTGCTTCCCTGTTGATTGCTAAATGATAATGATTGAGATATCATGATCGAATAACTACGTATTTTGTGGGGTTTTTTTTTTGCTGTGGTTTTGTATAGAGGTGTGTGTGTGTGTGTGTGTGTGTGTGTGTTCTGAGTGTTTTTCCTGACCGAGGACAACCGGCTGAGGTTATGATGTGGGTCCCGGGGCGTGAGAGCACCTTGGTGCTTGCCAAGAGTGAAAGTGAGCACGAGATGTGGACCCACCTCGCCAAGACTTTTTATGAGAACCCTGGGCTTCCGATTTCTATTTTCTACTCGGCCTTTTTCCCCCTCATCCATGAAGATTATGCTTTAGTCAGTTGCTTAGAGTTTCATTAGTACACAGGATATTCTCTTGGTTGTCAGTTATTTGGAGGTTAAAATCCCCTGTACTTGTCAAGATTACATTGGTAGTACACAAATTCAACCATTTTTTGATAGCACATTATTAGAATTTGAAGTTTGTCTTTGATCAATTCTTCTATCGGTGTACCTTACATGGTTTTGTATTCCTTTTATATAAACTCACCTTAAAGGCAATTTGGGGGGATTGTTGAGAAAAAGCCATTCTTGTCATTTTGCTTGAGGAGAGCAGAGCCATCGGCAGTTTGGCATCGATCTAGGAATAACTGCTGGGAACATTTTGGCATGTTTCTCCTCTTTGTATTCTGTTGTTTTGTTAAACTGAGGACTATCTGGATTATGGTATTTTGTCCCCTGTGTCACACACACTCAACAGTAAGTGTAACAATTAGATTTCAGGTTAGTAAAAATCCATAGTCAATGTCAATTTTCATAGCTGTATGACATTATGACGTGGCTGTACTTTATACTTGGTCCTTCTGCTGGGCAAGAAGCCCAGGTTTCACAATGGTTGAGTGCTCGGTCACTAACTGAAAGGTTGATAGTTCGAACCTCGGATCCTGTCGTCAGCAGCTTAGTGTTTATAGGACCACTCCACCAGAATCAACTCTGCAGCAATGGATTTTTATTACTTATTTTCATTCAACATTTTACTTCCTACCTAGCTATGAAAAGGATATTTCTATGAACTGATTTTAACTGTCTTGCAAAGGACTTTGAGGAAGAAAACCCCATTGTACTTATTTTCTTAAGATAACCATGGTAATGTGACCTTAAATTTTTAAGGATACACATGAGACTTAGAACTTTCAACAAACATGATGTAAACATGTAGCTTTAAATTTATGGATCTACTTAAAAAAAAAACTCTTACCTGTAAACTGTAGACAATGTGTATGCTAGCCCTCATTCAAATAAAGTCTTTTAATTTCTTCATAGAGCAAAGTGTAGTATAATCTAAAGAGCTGTGTTCATTAGCTGAACACAGGAGAAGGCTGAAAGAGATCTTCCACTAAGACAGCTTTTTTGTGTGCCAAAGACTTTCAAGGAATGGAAACGGAGATTGGTGCGTACAGAGTAAGCTCAGCATGGGCTGAGAAAACAAATTCAAAAGGCTTTGGTCACAGCTTTTCTTTGTTATACTAGTAGGTATGTTAGACTGGGTTGACTAGAGAAACAAATTCATAGACATTCATATGTGTACAAGAAAGCTTTATATAAAGAGCACTGTATATTGAGAAAACATCCCAGTTCATTCCATATGAAGTCCATAAGTCTGATAATAGCCCCTATATTTGATCCCAGTGTGTAAATTCCTCTTCAGACTCAGGCACAACATGCAATGATGTTGAATGCAGGAAGATCACAGGTCAGTGAGGGGAAAGTCTTGTGGATCCAGTGGCAGTAGAAGCATCTCAGCGCTGTGGGTCTCCTCCAGCTTCAGGGATCTGGCTCCACCAGTGTGTCTCCATGTGGCTTGTCAATAGGAATATGTAGCAGTGTGTGTGTCCCGCCTTCAGGGAGAAAGAGAGGAGTTCTCAGAATCCTCAGGAGAAGGCCATGCCCCACACAGAGGCCTTATTGGCTATGACCTGATTGACAGTTTACTCTCCCCCCTTCGCTTACATGGACAGATTATGTAGCTGCCACACTAGGTTACTGAAATTATCCCAGTGATTTGACTAGAGAAGGAAGAAAAATTTTGTGTTCCTTCTCAGTGTAAAAAAAAGCGCTCAACTGCCATAAGTCCCTTCTGATGCACAGGGTCCCTAAACAAGAGAGTCAAATTTTGTCCCATCGAGTTTCCTAGGCTACAAACCTTTAACAAAAACAGACTGCCTCATTTCTCTCCCAAGAAGCAGGCGATGCGTTCAAAACATTGACCTTTTGAATGGCAGTCCAATAATGCCCAACCCACCCAGCATCCTGCCCACTGTATAATTAGTTGATTCTGACCCAGAGGGACCCACTATGATGAGTAGTTTCAGACTGCTGACTGTGTTGTTAGCTGTCTAATTCCCACTAAGTCACCAGGGTGTCACTCTCCCCCCCCCCCCATCCCCCACCAAGATGGCGTGATGGCTGTCTCTCTTGTGGGAGGCCTGGAAATTGCGTTTAGAGTAACTTGAGTTGTAAATTCCTAGGTGGTGCTTCTATTTAAAACTTTTAGAATAAAAATTACATTAGGTCCTTAAAAACTCCCTCCCAGCCCACACCCCACATGTCTATTACCTGACTTCCAGATCTTAGGGGATTTTTTCTTTCTTTTGTCAGCTTAGATGGAAAGGTAACTTAGTTCCCTGACTTTTCTACACAAATGAGTAAGATTTTGTTGAAAATATGCTACACACATAGAAAATATGCTACAACAAAAATAGTTGTTTTTCCTAATTTTATTATAAAGTTAAAACTCAAGGAGTAGCCGCTATCCATTCTAGGATTATGTATAAACTACCCCGTCCTGAGTTCTTGCTGTTTCACTGGTGACTAAGTGAACAGCTGTCAATAGCATCACAGTGGAAGTGAGGAAGCATGTGCTTTCCTCCTGATGTCCACATCCTAGAATCAGTAGCATTTTTTTTAACACTTGTCCTTCCATAGCAGAAACGATGCAGATTTGGCAGAGTTCGTCACACATTTATCTTATGGCAGGGAAGTTTATGTATAAAAATCCCTCTGCCATGGAATAAATTCCAGTTCACTGTAACCCTTGAGGACAGAATAGAACTACTTCTTAGGGCTCCCCAAAGTGTAAATCCACAGGGAAGCAGAGAGCCTCATTTTCCTTCCATGGGACAGCTGGTGGATTTGAACAGTCAACCTTGCAGGTATCCCACAGCGCAGCACGGACTCCTTTATGCATAAACCACACCCCAACTCACTGCCATTGAGTTGATTCCACCTCACAGCATGGCCTTGTAGGAGAGGGTTGAACTGCCCCAGTGGGTTTCCAAGGCTGTAAGTCTTTTAACAGGACTAGAAAGCCTCCTCTTTCTCCCACAGAGGCTGATGATTTTCAACTGCTGGCCTTGTGCTTAGTAGTCCGGAGTTCAACCACAAGGCCTCTAGGGCTGCTTTTAGGTAGAAAGGGGATGGTAATTGTTGCTGAACAATCCTAGTGGCGCTGTGGTATAAGCATTGATCTGCTAACCTCGAGATCAAGGGCCACACCTACCGTCCCCTATGTGAGGAAAGATGAGATGGTCTCCCTTTATAAACACTTACAGCTTCCTAACCCTGCACGGGGTTGCTGTGAGTCAGAATGGACTAGATGGGAGTGGGTTTGGGTTTGGAATTGATCCTTGAGTAATAATGTAAACCCTGTACATTCTCAGTATCTACTGAGCACCTTCTAGACAGTGCTTTTTGTCTGTACACATTATTTTGAATCTTCTGAAGAACAGAAGGTAGCTGCTGTGATTCCCTTAATGGTAAATGCAGGATTCATGAGGTTATTTACCCCTATTTAGCAGCGAGTCCAAAAGTATTGCTTAGGGCATTTAATGGAGAATCGTATGGGTGAGGAAGAAGTCAGCAAAGGTGTTTTCTCTCACGACAGATGCTTCTTCTCTGTTGGAGAGTAAGTAGCAAGGGCTCTCCTATCTGGCAGGATTTTGCTAAGAGATCTTAACTCATCCACACCACAGCCCCGACCTGGCCCCTTCAGACTTCCTTTCCCCCTCAAACTTAACATTTGAAAGGTTCACAATTTGGGGCTCTCATGGATGACCTATGTGTGGTTTGATGTGACATAAATTGAAAAGCACAGACATCTTCATGGGAGGGGTTGGAGAGATAGAAACACTGCCTTCAGAAGCGTATAATCCTAGACAGAAAAGACATGAATGGTTTTATGTTTTGATGCGTCAATGGTTTCCCATGATTTGTACTGATATCTTTTGTGTTAACCTCATGCATTAAGAAATCAAACTCGCAGCTGAGCCCTGGTGGCACAGTGGTTGTGTGTGGGGCTGTGGCCCACAGGGTTGACAGTTCAAATCCAGCAGCAACTCTCCAGGAGCAGGGCCGGGCTTCCTACTCCCACCAGAGCAGTGATGCAGGAGAAAAAAAAAAGAAAAGAAATCAAACTCTCCTCCATGGAGTGGTTTCTCATGCATCGCCCTAGGTAGGGCTCTCACAGCTGTAAATCTGTAAAGGAACAGAGAGCCTCACCTTTTTCTCAAGGAACGGCTGATAAGTTTGCACCCCTGACGTTTCTGTTAGCACTCCAGCACTTACTAGTAGTCAGACATGAAAACCTCACTGCCAGAGTGTGGATGCTGACTCCCAGGGACCTGAGGTAGGGCCGAGAGGACGGAATTGCCCCTGTGGACTTCTGAGGCTGCACATCTTTCTGTAAAAAGAACGCCTCTTTATCCCATGGATGGAGTGGTGCATTTGAACTGTGACCTTGTGGTTAGCAGTCAAATATATATCCTATGATATCTCCAGGGTTCCTAATCGCCATCTATACGTGGTTCTATAGGATACATGGAATAATCAAAATTCAAGCCCACAATCGACTGCTTCTAGAGCTTGTGGCCGACGTGCTCGCTGCACAGTGCAGCAAACTGTTCGTTTTTATTGCGAATGGTATTTCCTTTCACTTCTGGTTTTGATGGAGACTGGGTATTTTAACTGCAAGCACTGTAACTTTTTGGTGGAATTACTAGGGCACAGGGTAGTGTTAAGATGTCCTCTAAAAGTGTCCCGGGGTGATTTGGGTGTACAGATGTTCTGGTTGCTCTTGACCTTGCCAGGATTTTCTGTTATAGAATTTTTTTTTTAAGAAGCCATTTGTTAGTGGCTAGTGGGGTGATTTTCAAATTTTAATGTGCTGCATTTCCCTGATGATTTTCATGTTTATTGCATAGCCTCTTATGTAAGACTTCATCAAAGCTGCTGTCAGTTTTAAAAATTTGAGTCGTCTTGTGGATTTGTCAGAGCATTTTATGCTGTAGACATTAAAAGGATAAATAACGGATTATTGTGAATAACTTGAGGCCAATAAATTCTACAACACAGTGAAAGTGAACCAATTCCCTGAAAAGCAAACTTCACAAAACAATACAGAAGAAAAATCTTGAATGGGCTGACATGTACTACAGAAAGTTCGATCCGCAACTATACATCTCCCAGCAAAGAACGCCATGATGCCCTGGCACCACACTTGGGGAGCCACTGTTGTGGGTGACAGAGGGATTCCCAAGGGCAGGATCATGTCCAAGCCCAGGATTATCATCTGCACATGGCCTGGCCTTTTTAATACACAGATTCATTGACATAAAATTCACTTATCATACACTTCCAGAGTGAAGACTCTTTTAAAAAGACTGTGATATACATCATCACAATTGGTTTAAGCGCTCTTGAACCAAATTCATTATTTACTCCCCAATTGCCCTCCCTCTCCACACCCCGCCTCCTCCATGCCCCTGAAGTCACTGCATCAATTAGGGTTTTGGTCGACCACTTTTGGTCAAGGTGTGTGGAAGGGAATTGATGCACTGACATGGCAGCAAAGGGAGAAGGTCCATTTACTTGAGAATTGTAGAATGTTCTTATGGTCATTATAAAAAGGAACTTTTTTTTGTTTTTGTTTTTTTTTTTTTGGGGGGGGCATCACTGCTCTCCAGTGGTGGGCGTAGGAGGCCCAGCCCCACTGCTGGAATTGAACCTCCGTCCCAGTGGGCTGCAGTCCCGCACACAACCACTACGCCACCGGGGCTCAGCCCCTAAAAAGGAACTTTTTAACGTCTATGTCATTTTAGTGACTGTACATACCCACTACAATGAGGATCTGCGAAAACTCATTTCTTCCATTTGTGAAAGGAGTATGTAACTATAAAAATGGCTGTGTTTTCTTGGTGAGCACGTAAATCATGGCATGTGTGAATGAGAGCTGCATCGTGGTCACAGGTATTGTGCTACTATAATCCAGAGTCGTAAATTTTCAATGAGTCAGGTAACGTGTAAGCTTGCCTTTCTTTGCAAGCATGCAATATTATTCTATTGTCACATATCATGATACGTGACAGCACACACATGCACATGCACACTTTGGAAAGTTTGCGGGAAAATGGAATTGAAAGATAACTGAATTTTAAAGAAATATAAGTGTATGGATGAGAGTACTTTAAAAAGTTTGTGGGGAAAAAGGACTCAGCAGAGGACTGCTATCTGTGACTCTTTGAAGCTCCCTCTCATTATGTGTACATGTGGTACAACTAAACCAGTGGCCCCTGTGTCCATCTTGCACGGCACAGCTGCCGGAGTTACCAGAGGCAGCTGACTGGTGTGAGCATGCCTTTGAATAGAATTGGGATGTACATGACTGAGGTGTAAAGTCTGTGTCACAGTCAAAACAAAACTAGCCATCTGGCACCGAAGTCACTAAGCTCTCACTCTTTCAGCGACCCGAAGGAAAGCCAAAAAAAAAAAAAAAATAAGATGGGGGAATGGAGAAGAGGATCATCTCTGAGCGGAGCATCTTACTGCCAAGCCCCCCACTCTCTTGTCCAGGAAAAGTATGGTACCCAATAGACCATGTTCATTGGTCCTTACTTGTGGGCAGCCCGCATGCTGGTTCCTTGAGACTGGAGAGTACACCTGTCTTGACACTTGAAGACAGAGTGTCAGTGGCATCAGGAACTTTTTACCCATTGCCTCTCTCAGCAGCTGAGATGCATCTACGGCCAAGGTCAGGTCCTGGGTAAGCTACCACGGTGTAGCATGGTCCTCATCTAGTCCTCATCATTGTTATCCTTTCAGTAATGATTCCATGGGCATACTGGGATACTGGGTGTTTCTTGGTGAATGAGTCCTTGTGAATATTACATTCTAGGTGGGGGAGCTAGAAACGAAAATGATTGGAAAAAAATTAATATAATTTTAGGTATTGGTAAGTGCTTTAAAAATAAGGAACAGGAGAGATAGAAACTGACAATGCAGGAATATTATTATTTTAGATGTGTTGAGGAAGAAGTCTTGCTGGTGCGGTGGTTACAGCACTTAGTGGCTAACCAAAAGTGGGTACCTGGAACCAATGAGCCACTCCATGGGAGAAAGGTGTGGTCATGTAGTTCCATTAAAGTTCAAAGTCTTGAAAACTGAGGAGGGAGGTTTACTTTGTCTTATCTGGTGGCCGGGAGCCCAAGTACACTTGACAACAGTAAGTCAGGTGGGTTGAAGACCAACAGACCCGAGGACGTTGCAGCTTAGTACAACCTTGAGTGAGAGTGGTATTGAATAGTCGCCCAACTGGAATGTGAGATGGCTGCACCTCACCCAGCCCTAGTTTCAGATAGTCAAGTTTCAGCCTTCTTGTTGTGAAGAGTAAAATTCCTGGGTTCAGGAATTGAGATTTCTTGCCTGAAAGGATAGCTTCATTTTGCAAGCGAATTGCTATGTAAATTTAATCACAATAGTTTAATAGTACAGTCACAGTGGTTGCATGTGTTACTACGTGTTTTACATGGTTTGTCATTGTCTACTTTTATGAACATTTATTTAGTAAGCATTGATGAATCTGCATGGTCTGTGCTGGCCCATGCACCGGGGAACTCCAAGACATAAGACTGCACTGTGGTTTGGCATTTGGGACATCACGCCTGGCCTTCGTGGGAGTAGCGTCAGTTGCATGTTCCAGTCAGACAGAGGTGGGTTGAGGGTGACTAAGTGGAGGAAATAGAATGGCAAGCCCGTCACGACCCTTTTGAGAAGTTTGAATGTGAAAGAAAGAGATGAGATTAACTTAACAGGAATATTAATGGCACTGAGGGTTTTTGAGTTCGAAAGAGACTTCTGTGTATTCTTCCAGTGACTGGAAATCCTGGCTCGTGGACTAGAACCCCATCTCCCAAACACAATCACAGCTCCTAACAGTCGTGTCCTTGTCTTTGGTGTTCAAGAAGGTTTCACTTACACAATCTCATTGGATCCTCTTTGACTTCTGAAAAAAGTATCATGTAGCATGATTAAGGGGAGGTCCCATGGAGGCCAATCATTCTTATGAGAATACCTAATCCAGCCTAGGGTTAGTGAGTGTGTAATCATAGTATAAACTAACCATGTCTTGCTCTGTAGCCAATCAGTTACCGTATATTCTTGAGTCTAAGCCGACCTGAATATCAGCGCAGGCATCTAATTGTACCACAAAAACTGCACTTAAAATGTGCTGAAAAACTCAGCTTATACAATATGGTATATTCTATCTGGTTATTCCAGGGCATTTAGGAGGAGAAAGTTTCTGAGCATATCAAGAAGCTTTTCAGAGGCTTCCTTTACACAGCTCCCTTCACACATCCACCCTACCCACTCTCCTGTATCCACACATAACCCATATACCATCTTACCAACCTCCTTCCCCCAACACACACACACACACGCACGCACGCACGCACACGCACGTACACACGCACACACGTATATACACACACACACACACTTTCTAATAATCACAATTGGATTCACCTCAGTGCAGTGTTGAGAGACCTTACTAAGTTTACATGCCCTCTTTTTTTTTTTTAATAGTTTTCTCTTCTGGGGTTTGGAATTAAAATGGAAAACTAAAGTTAGGTAAGAGAGAATTGATTTTATAAAGCCAGATGAGAGGCCCAAAAGAAATTCTTGGGTATTAATAAAAATTGAACTGGAGAAACAACAAAGCCCACATGGGAGAAGCACATCAGCCTGTATGATCATGGTGTTCATGGGATCAGGTATCAGGCATCAAAGACCCAAAGCAAAACAAAACAAAAATCACATTTCAATAGAAATGAGGGGGAGGGCAGAGTGGAGACCCAAAACCCATCAGTAGTCAATTGGACACCCCCTGTCAGAAAGTCCACAAGGAAAAGAAATGCCAGTTTGGGTGCAGTATAGCACCAAAGAAACACACAGCCTTCCTCTAGTTCAGTGGTTTTCAACCTTCCTTATGCCACCACCCTTTGATACAGTTCCTCATATTGTGGTGACCCGCCAACCATAAAATTCCTTTCATTGCTACTTCATAATTATAATTCTGCTGCTATTATGAATCGGCGGCGCCTGTGAAAGGGTCGTTCGACCCCAGAGTACTGGTGACGCACAGGTTGAGAACCACTGCTCTAGTTCTTTAACGCCTCCTCTCCTCCCCTGCCATGACCCCAATTCTGTCTTATTAATTTGGCTAGACCAGAACATTTATACTGGTACAGATAGGAGCTCACCATACAGGGAATCCAGAACAGATAAACCTCTCAGGACTAATAAGGGGAGCAGTGATATTATTTGGGTAAGGGAAAAGCTTGGGGGAGTAAGGGGGAACCGACCATAGTAATCCATGTATGGCTCCCCCCACCTCCCAGGGGCCGGATGGCAGAAAAGTGGAGAAAACAGTCAGTGTAAGATATTTAAAAAAATGATAAATTATCAAGGGGACATTGGGGAGGGAAGAAAATAAATGAGTTCAAGTAGTAAGAAAATGTTTTGAAAAAGATGACAACATATGTACAAATGTGTTTGACACAATGGATATATGTATAGATTGTGAAAAAAAGATGTGAGAGCTCCAAATAAAAATAGTTCAGCTGATCCTAAGCCCATATGAAGAAACACAACAGCCTCTGTGATCCAAAGACTGTAAATAATCAAATCCAGCATCAGAGGAGGGCATTGTATTAGAGCTTAAAAGCTGAGAACCTGGTTTGCAGGGGAATATGTATGACAATGAAAGCCTACAATTCATTTGCAGAGTCTTGCTGGGAATTAAGCGTCCATTGAATTCCTCCTAACCATTGACCAGGAATGTAAAAAGCTTAGCCTTCTGAGAGTGCATTGGAAAGGAAATTAATGCAGATATAGTTACTTTAGCATCTTATCATTTGTTTCCCCATTGACTCATTTTAAATTTGTTATGTTTATTACTATTTTCTGTTTTCATTTGCATTTAGCAGCCCAGCTCATATCCACCAGGGCTCCATTATTTTCTGGGATTTTTTTTTGGGGGGTTGAATTGAGGTTTTTTCTGTATTTCATTTTGTAATTGTTAGGGGTGTCTTCATATGAAATCTAGGATAGGTAAATCTATAGCTACAATAACTGAATCAATATTTTTGTAGTGCTAGAGCAGGGGAGGTAGCGCTAATAATAATGAGTACAAAAATGAAAGTGTGCATTAAAAAATTCTGCTCATCTGATAAGCAAGTGACCATCTAGCTGAAAAGCATCAAAGCCCACATGAATGGAAGAAGCACACAAGCCTGTGTGATCATGAGGTGTCAAAGGAATTAGGTATCAGGCTTCAAAGGAAAAAAAATCATATAATGGTGAATAAGAGGGAGTGAGGATTGGGGACCCAAAGCCCATCTGTGGGCAACTGGACATTCCCTTTCAGAAGGGTGGCGGGGAGGAGACAAGCCTGTGGAGGTTCAGTGTAGCAGCGATGAAATATACAGCTTTCCCTAGTTCGTCAATGCTTCTTCCCCGCCCCTGACCCCTCGCCCCCCCTTGCCCAACTATCATGATCCCAATTCTACCTTAAAATTCCGGCGAGATCAGAGAATGTACACTGGTATAGATAGGAACTGGAAACACAGGGAATGCAGGACAGATGAAGCCCCTCAGGACCAGTGGTGATTGTAGCTGGGAGGGTGGAGGGAAAGTGGGTAGAAAAAGGGAACCAATTACAAGGATCTACATAAAACTCCCTCCCTGGAGGGCGGACAACAGAAAAGTGGGTGAAGGGAGTCGTTGGACAGAATTTTTGTTTTGCCCTCACCTCCCTTCCCTTAGCTATATGTTCACACGTAAACTTTCTACAGGGAGTCCTCAGATCCAGATAGTTCAGAAATTTTCTTAGACTGAAAAGTAGGGGAGGATTAAATTACCCAGGTTGGAAGTATCCTTGGGTAAATCATTTATTGGGAAAATATGGATAAAGAGTGAGGAGAGCAGCAGACTAGGCCCCAGTTGTTTCTACAGCTTGTCTTTGAAAGTCAATATTAAGGAATGGGCAGAGGAGGGCACATTATTCTAACACGAGATAGCAACCAATAGACGAGCGGTGTGAAGAAGTGAACACATTCTTCTCGTCGGACTAGGATTCCTTGTCTTCCCATTTAATGTTTAAGATCCATCAGCCATTGGTGGAGCTGGTGGCTGACCGTCTATGGAAAAGGGTCAGTAATAAGAGACATTCTGGTGAAGACTCGTCTGCCTCTGCACACGTTGATTCCGTGGTGGGGGTGGCTTTGGGTGCTGTGGAGTCAGTTCTGATTCACAACGACCCCGTGTACAACAGAAACACTGCCTGGTCCGGTCCTCACAATTGTTATGTTTGAGCCCCTCAATGCAACCTCAGTGTCAACAATCCTGTCAAAGGTCTTTCTCATTTTCACTGCCCCTCTACCAGGCACGTTGGCCTTCTCCAGAGACTGGTCCCTCATGACGACATGTCCAAAATACATGAGACAAAGGCTCACTATCTTTGGTAGGTCCCTGGAAAGGCAAGTACTTTTCTGAAATACCAATACATCAGGGAATCTCTGGATGGAGCAAACAGATAATGCACTTAGGCTGCTAATCAAACAGTTGGCAGTTCAAGTCTACCCTGAGATGCCTTGGAAGATCTACCTGGCTAGAGAGGAGCCCTTGAAGACCGCCGTGTGGTACAGATGTCAAATTGGATAACACATGGGGATGCCGAGCATGGGAACTGATAGGCATCGATGAATCTAATGGCAACCACAGGAGAGGAATGGAGAGTGTTTTTGTTTTGTTTTGCTGCATCTATCAGATTAGGCTATCGACACTTCTTGGATCCTCTAATTACTCATCATAGCTCTTTGCAAACCACAAAGAGGAATTCCAATAATTTCAGCATATTCTTTTAGTTTGCATTTTAATAAGCATATGTTGTTTGAAATCCTTTTTATAAACCTGTTTCAAGAGGAAAAAATTTTAAAACCTTGTATTAACCCCCCCAAATAAAGTTCTTGTGATATCCCCAAAATCTAAGGAAGCACCTTTACAGATAATTTATTTTGGATTTCCATGTCTGAGACTGGTTAGTTTGTTGACCCGTCTGATGCTGGTTAGGCTTGCTTTGGTGCATACTTTGAGCGTGTGGCATAGTCACAGCCTGGTTCCTTGCTGTATCTGGTTACTGCGTCATACAGCCATCTGCCAGAAGGAGCTTCAGCAAGTGGGACAAGAACCTGGAAAGCCCCATGGGACCAGAAGGAGCAGCGTTTGTGGCAGCTTTATTCAAACCATCTAATATATGCACTCTCTGACCTGCTACTTGGATAATACCTTCAGTCATTCTGCACCAAGAGGTATTTCTGGGTAGAAACCTTCAAAATGCCATTTACTTCTGGAAAATAGATTGTCTTGACTTTGCTTCTCCAATCATTTTTCTTTTCCTCTGGAACCACTGAGGATCAGTTCAGATGCCCTCCAGCATCCATTGTTAGGATAACCCCATTTTAACTCCTGAAGCCCCACCTTGTCTGACAGAGGAACACTGCCTTGAAGCTTGATGGGGGGAGACTGCCTGACCTTTTTCACAGAGCCCCTGGTGGGGTCCAACCACCCACCTTTCAGTTAGCAGCTGAGCATGTAACCAGTCCGTTAGCACGAGGAGGCTAGGCCTCTCATGACCTGCTCCAGATGGCCTTCTCTTCTAATTGCAGAGCACGGGCCCGGGGAAGCTCAGTCACTTATAACCAGGCAACTAAGTGGGGACTAGAGTCCATGCCTTTGGATTTCGTTTTGGCGACTGAAGCCATGGAAACATGGTGCCCAAGCACCACGATGCCCTCCACAAAGGTCTTGTGCCATGCTGGCGGCCCGCAGCACACGTCACATGCTGAGCACACTGCCAGCCCCGGGTGGGATGGTTGGTCTGGAGTGTCTGCTGCCAGGAGCTGCAGTGGGGTGAGCCCTGACTCCCGCCCCTACCTCCCATCAGGCTGCACAACCAAAGGGAAAGGGGTCCAGTCCAGGTTTTTTTCCCAATGATTTTATTGGGGGGTCTTACAGCTCTCATAACATTCAATACATCATTTGTATCAAGCATATTTGCACACAGGTTGCCATATTCATTTCCAAATATTTTCCACTTGAGCCCTTGGCATAAGCTCCTCTTTCCCCCTCCCCGCTCTCCATTTTTTAATGAATCATTTGACTGGGGGCTCATGCAACTCCCATCATGATCCATACATGCATCAATTGCATGCAGGCCACATTTGCACACTCGGAGCCCCACTGCCTGAGCCTGCTCAGCACTCAGCTGACGCGCCGGCAGGGGCCAGAGGAAGGCCCAGAGACAGTCGGTGTGGAACAGGGAATGGAGGCAGTGCCCCACATGCTCCTACCGCATGGAAGGCCGTCGGGTGCTCTGCAGGCGCCCGCATCCCCTTAGTAGGGAGTAATTGTGATTAGAAAATGAAAAAAATATCTTGATATTTCTTCTCATTCATTCTCAAACTGTGCTAAGTTGCTTAAAAATATTACGGCTGTTTGTCCCTACCTCCTTAATAAATGGGCCTTTTTGGCATGTCTCTTGGTTTGGGGCACCACAAAGAGGTTACCCAGATCCTTAGGACAAGCTACTATGGAAAAGAAGGGACCGTAGAAGGGCAGATTCATGCATGAGGGCGGGGAGGGGCAGTGGAGAGAGTCTTGGCGAAGGTTCTATGATTATTGACACATCCCAGTCGTGTGGGCCGTTTTTTTTTTCTTCCCTTCAATAATTCCCATTAAATCTGTCTTCTAAGATCATTGGGCCAGGTTGTGTGTGTGTTTGTCATACTAGTTAACAAGGAAACCTGGTAGCACCAAATTTAAACGCTTGATTGCTCAAAAGGTTGGTGGTTTGAATCTCTACCCTGTCCTGCCCCTGCAGCTCCTAGATCTTCCAAAAAGACCTATCGGGTAGTGCTGCTTTGTCACCCTGCCGTGGTAGACTTTCTGGCACCTAAAACCCATTCCTAGAGCCACCTAAGCAGATGGTGTAGGACCGTTGATGAACACGTTATGTGGTAGTGGGTGGTTTCAATTTTCCTGGAGCCTGCCCCAATGCCTGGTGAGTTGACCTATCGTTAAGACACGATGTTACAAATCATCAGGTTTTGCCTGGTCCTGAGCTGTCTCTGAATTTGGCTATGTTTGGGCCCATTGCTGAGGCTATTTGATCAAGCCAATCAGAAGTGTGTGTGTGTGTGTGTGTGTGAGGGGGGAGATAGTTTCTCTAGAAAATTGTGACTTACAGCATTTAAAATTGTGGGCAGCACAAGAATGGAAAATAACATCAGCATTTCCCCCTCTTTCTTATTCCTGTGTCATTGAGGTAGGTAAGCCCCAGGACCCTTGTTCTGCAAGCGTTTCTTCTTGCCATAGCTGCCTGTGTAGCGCCTGGTCTGGTCCTTGTGAATAGTCGGTTTTGTATTCTATTCTTGCTCCTCACGCCCCTTCCGGAGCACAGTAGTGTAGATTCGCGCTTTGGTCCCACAAAATTGGGGTGTAGACCCACCAGTGTGATAGCTCTAAAGCAAAGAATGTTCTTTCCGAGCCTGTTTCCATACCCCAGAAAGGAGCATTCCAGGGCCTCCTTCCCAGTTGCTCTATGACGTGAACGTGCGTAACCCACTAGGCACCAGGGCACATCAACATTCATAAAGTACTGGTGACCTACTGTGCTCACATTCTGTGGGTTCGCTACCTACTGCCATCGAGTTAATTCTGACGCACAGTGACTTTACATAATGTTTCTGCAGCTATCAATCTTTACGGGAGTAGTCTCTTTGTCCAGTTCCATGCCTATACCACAGTGACATCACGACTCCTTTACTCTGGGCTGGGTAAATGGTATATGGTTAATACTAATACCATACCCTAAGTAGGTCCTATTTCTCACATAGTCTTTGTGGCCATATTTTAAGTAGCTGCATGCTATTTTCTTGAATTGTACATTAACATTTGCATAACTATTTCTCATCAAATCGTCCCCCAAAATTCCTAAAGACACAGTTGGAAATGAATCTCATTCATATCTTGGGGATGATCTGTTGTGGTGGAACCTTTTCCATGTGCTACCTTCATGGTCATACCGCTGCGTAGCAGCCAATTAATCTGTGCTAACACTGTTTATGGGGCTCTTTGTTTGTCTTTACTTTAATAACATACTTTCCCATTTACATTTTATTTTGGATACAAAAATTTATCATATAAGGTATAATAGGTAAAATGCAGGCCATTGTACAAGATAGTCACTTTGTGGTTTCTTTTAGTTTTAAAATAATACTGTCCTCTACTTCTGAGGTCGTCCTTAATTTCCAGACATTTCTCTTTTCTATAGCAATTTTTGTATTGATGCATGGGATGATTAAGAGTCTAAGCTGGTATATATGTGTTTGATGTTGCTAGCTTATCACAACACCTTTATAAAACTATGTTTGCCTTTCTAGCTACCTCTAGTGTTTCTTTTAACATAGATTAGATTTTTTAACAAAGGCTAGATGCCGTGGTTTCAGTTTCAATGTTTTCTCTTTATTCATTCATTGATATGAGATGACTTTGCAAATGGTCATGAAAAGAGTGGTCTTTTCCCATGAATGTGAATCCCCTTGAACGTACATGACGACTATGTGCCAGGCGCACACACTCTGGGCTGGAGGAAGCAGCAGTGAAGAAAGAGAACAGGCAAGACCTAACTTAAGTGGTTGAAAACCTTGTCTCTTGATCCTCCCCTCTCATACACTTTGGGCTTGATCTAGATTTCAGTATTCTCTCTCTGTGTGTGTGTGTGTGTGTGTTGTGTTTCATATTGGGGTTTATCTCTGATGTATTTTGTCATTGTAGGTAGCTTTCTTGCATCTGCTTTGCTCTTTTTCAATAGAGGAAGCCTAGAATTGGTGAACCTATAAAGACAACAATTAGAATCAGGGTTCCTGGGAGGTTATGATGGCGCAAGTGGGGGTGGGTCAAGGGGAGCGGATATCAAGGAGTTCAAGGAGGAAGAAAATGCTTTGAAATTCATTATGGTAGCAATTGTACACGAATGCTTGGTGTGATTAAACTCTGGAGTGGTATGATGTCTGGGTTAGCTCCTAATAAAATGTTTTTTTTTTTGGGGGGGGGGGAAAGACAGCTTTCACCAAGTTTCCTTTTAAGTGAAGGTCGGCAGACCCACGTAATATATTTAAAAAGCAAGCAAGTACACTATGTCTTGTATCAGCTAGACAAGGTAGAAAGGTGGCAAGTGAAGCTGGAGGAGCAGATGAGCCCAGGAAACCTTGTAAGCAGGGCTGAGGCAAAGGCCCCTGAAGGCTGATGCGAGTTAGCCAGGAACCTGCCTGTGGGAAAAGTAGGGCTGTCGTCTGGATGAACACGCTCAGCGTGCTGCCTGCCCACCTGTCAGTGCCTCCTGCTATGAGGCCTGTGATCTGTGTCCTCCCCACCCCAAACAGCCATCATGGACCCTCTGGTGCACAGCTCTCCTCGGGCGGCACCACCGTCAAGCCCACAGTGTGACAGACAGGGTTGGGGCCATGAGTGTGGGCAGGATGCGATTTGGGCATCCAGGGCAGCGACAAGCAGGAGCTCGGCCAGGCTGGGGTGGGAGCCTGGTGGCGCAGTGGTTACGAGTTGGGCTCCTGACGGATCAGGGCGGCAGATGGAAACCATCAACCAGCCCCTCAGTGCAAGAAAGATGGGGCTTTCCACTCCCACCGACGGCGCCAGGCCTGGAAACTCGCAGCTCTGCCCTGTGCTGTAGGGCCGCTCTGGGTCGGCCCGGACTCCACGGCAATGACTGGTGAGGCCGGGAGTGGCGGAGGGGAGGTGGTCAGAAGTGGCCAGATTTAAAAACGGTCGGCACAGACTGAATGTGCCGTCTGGGCGAAGGGTGGAGGAGTGAACTCCCATCTGCCAGCCGCAGGGACTGGACAGATGAAGGCACTGCTTCCCCAAAGGAGCCCGGATGCGGGAGACACATTTGGGAAGGCAATGGGGAGCTGGAGTTTGGGAGCGCTGTGTTTGAGTGGCTTATTAGGTGTAGTTACTGGAGTTCAGGAGAATGGTTTGCCATAGACTATACATTTGGGAGACATCAGTTTATTTTGGATATTGTTTTTAAAAACTCAGACAGGCAACTGCCAAATATAACTCCCTTCAGATGGGATTTTCCTTGGGATTTTTGTCCTCCCTTTCTTTCTCCTTTTAATTCAAATAAACTGCAATTACTTTCTTAAATTTATTTTTAAAGTAAACTTAACTATATATGTATATATGATAAATTGGAAAGACAATATCTTTAAAACAGATGGTTCTAGGTAGTAACACGAGGTAGTAGTGTTTTTCTATTTAGCTTTCCTTTTCCTCCTCGTTATTTCCCATGTAGTTAATTCGTAGGTATTTTGATAATACTCTCATTGTAGCTTATGCTTTTGGTTGCCATTGTTCTTCAACTTAATCCCACTGGTATTATTTTGGTAGTTTTGTGAAAGGAAATTTTATTTATATGCTTGTATTTGGCCAATTCACCAAGCTTATAGTGCTATAATGTCCTATTTGATTATATTTTAATTTATCTAGGAATATGATAGTTTGCAAGTAATAATTTTGTCTCCTTCCCTACCAGTATTTGCATGCCATGTCTTGGTTGCCACAGAACCCACAGACTTTAAGTAGAGATACGATGACAGAGGAAGAAAATGGTACCCAGAAGTCAACTCGTATGTTGTAATTTTGCTGTGTTTTGTTTCAAGATTGTCTGTTTTCCTGCATTGTTCTTTTTTTTCCCCAGTGATTCATGGGGGGCTCTTACAGCTCTGATAACATTCAGTACATTATTTGTATCAAGCACATTTGTACACTCCACCTTGTTCTTTTAAACCTGATTTTCCTGATGAATTTTTGAATGGCCACAATTACTTATGGCCACCAATAATCATCTGATAGTTGCTTTTAGGGTGGTTTATAAAAGCTTTTCAGCCATTTTGCTTTTCCACAGATTTATTCTCTGGCTCCCTGGGGATTAGGGGACAGCTGTTTTCCTGCCGAGTCAGCATTGAGCCTTTCTGGAGGCAGCAACAAAGTAAACCAAGTCGGGGCACAAAACCCGGAGATTTCTCTGTAGCTGCGGCGTAAGGCTGTCCATGTGAAATGTTGTCTTAGACTCAGCCCTGTGCCCCAAACTCAGTACACACAGTAACAACTTCATATAATAACCCCCACCATCATAAACTTGCATTTTAAAACAAAGGTTTTGAAAGCACGATTGTATTTCTAAGATAAGTTTGCGACATTGAATACATTTCTTAAATGTACTGCTGCGCAAACAATAAAAAGTAATCTTCACCTTTGGTGGGGACTGCAGCTCAGAAAGCAACTTACTGATACAGCGTAGGTTTCTAGAAGGCAGTGTTCTCTGGACTTTCCAGTTGACTTTCAACTTTCAGTTTGTTAAGTAAGCCTCTCGTGACCTTGCCTCTTGAATGGGCAGTATGCTGTCTGCAATATTAGAAGTTTGTACCACGGAGGCTAAATTCACTGGAAAGCTTTTAATTGTTCTGCACTACCTTGTTTAAATAGGCAAACACCTGCTAGGCAGGCCCTGTGCGAGCGAGTGGCTATATGTCTCTCCTTTAGGATTTGCAAGGCTGAAGCACAAAGACAGCGATTGTTACCCAATAAGCTGTAGTCACACACTTCTACCAATCGCCTTAGGAGGGCTGGTTACCATGGAATCCACCATCTGTTCACTCCCCACTGGAATGTGATTATCCTTGCTGGGCTGGGAACAGGAAAAGCAGGGAGCGTGTGCTGTGTGGAATTATCTGCAATGGACGGGGTTAATGGGAGAGTAGGTTTGGTTTGCTGGAGGAACAAATGAAGGAATGTTTTACTTCAACCATTTGTGACTTCTGACTAAAAGGAATAAAATCGGCTGTCATAAGAAGGTAAGTGTCCCTGGTACTGTGTATCCAGTTCATATTAAGCTTGATGGGTGTATTATCTCGATATGGTCCTAGGAAAGGAAGCAGCTCTAAGCTCTTCTGGAAGAAACCTCCAGCCTTACACACTTCTGTTGTATTCATTTTAAGCTGTGCAATGATGCCTGTACAACTGAACATTGATGTGGGAAGCTGATTGTGTGTGCATGCATGCACATGCATGTGTGAGTGTGTGTGAAAAATTGTTTTATGACCCTTGAAAGTGACAAAAAGACAATTAATTGTAATGGCTTCTCTGAGTGAATTATACCGGCATTCTTTCTAAAATACGCCCATGGCCATATCGTGTTTAGTGTCTGTCCTTATTATCTGGGAAAAGTCACAGGTTGGAGACATTGTGTAGGTTATATTTAATTAATGATTATTCTAGCCCACATGACCGATCGACCATGATGAGCTCCCGTTTTGCAATGCGATGTGTATGCCGTTTAATTTTGCAATGCTTTTTGCACAAGTTCGAAGGGCCTGAGCATGTGGAAACAATGTGACAGTGCTTAACCAGCAGGGCAGTGATAAAGGAAGAGGAGGAAACTGGAAGACAGGCTTCTATTTCAAGGGCTTTCTTTGTTTTTCTCTTTCAACAGCCCCTTCCCATGTGTGCTGCATATTGTAAGCAGTAAAAGGAGATTTGGATCCCCACGACTGTGTGGCTGACATTTTCCTGTGTGGTTAAGAGCTTGGTAGCTGGAACAAGGGACCTCTATGTCCTTTTGTGAAGCAGCATTGTGCCCCCTTCCCCAAAACTGCTCTGAAATATCAAAGAGGGAAACAAAAAGAGTGCTGTCCGTACTCTGTGGTACTTCTTTTGTGTAAGTTTTTGCCAGCGTTGACACCGTGGTGCCGGTGCTGGGCGAGTCTGGCTGGGTCTGCCATTTTTATTTGATATCAGAAGGGAAGGCTCTGCTTAGGCAGTGTTTGTTCGAATGGTGCTGTTCAGCTGTCATCTTGGACATTCATGTCAGTGGGTCAGCAGCAGCCCAGGGAGCTAAGAAAGGTCATTCCTCATAGGCCCTACATGTTGGAATTTTTTAAAAAAAAATTATGATGATGATACAGAATTGGATAACTTTGTACTGGTCAAGGACTCCTGTTCCTATTTCAAGCACCAGGTTGGAGGCCTAATTGATAGTCGAGGGCTGTTGGCATTGATTTTGGTTGACTTTGAAATCTGTGTCCTCTATTTGGCTTACTTAGTCTAGATGCATTAAGGTTCTGTTTAAACTATGGGGGAAAATTGATTCATGCACCACACTAGCTCCCAAGAAGCATCTTTTAACAATATTAATATATTTGTGTCCAGAAAATCACTTCAGTGAGCATCTTCATCTGTTAGAAAACATTAAGTTCATCGTATATTGGGGGGGGCGGGGATATTTTATCCATCAAAATCAGTCCTTTGTCAGCAGCAGAAGGTTGAAGTGAGGTGATTTGAAAGGCATCACACATTCAGAGGCTTCATAATGCTCCCTTTATCTTGTATCTGAGAAATCTGCAAAAAGCCAAGGGCTACACAAGTGTGAGAGGCGTGTGTCTGCATGTCTGGAATGTAGCACTGTGGTCGTCTGTCCATCCTCAGGGTCTCCAATGCTTGTGAATTAGCTCAGTAGTCTTCCTGCTATTGAGTCAGAGTTAAAAGATTGTTACATGAGTGTCCACACCAGAGTATATCTGATGGGAATCGACAGACAGTCACCAAGTTTCATTTGCAAGCATATGCTTTTTTTTTTTTTTGGGCAAGGATATGCTTTAACTTGTTCGTCAACTGAGCAATGTTCAGCGTGACCATAAAACCACAAGGTTTTTTCAAACCTTTTTTTTTTTTTAAAAAGCAAATCAAAACTTTATTCCATCGACTTCTGAAGGGAGGCTTTGAGAGGTGGTTCTTGAAGGGAGTAGCTGCTATGAAATTGGTACAGGGCAGGGGGCTGTGGGGGTGTGCCCGGGCCAAGATGCATGGTCTTCCCGAGTGTCCATTTCACTGAGCGGATGCAGTTCTAGACCTGGTGTGTCACGTGCCTGCAGTGAGCTGTCCACTGTGCACAAGTTGCACCGGGTGAGAGCTCCCACCGGGCCCACGACTGACTTCGTCTGACGGCGAGTGTATAGCGGACCGAATTCTTCGGAAGCTTTGTCCTCTGGGGCCCGTCCCCACTCCTGAGACGTGCGGGCACTTACTGGATTTCATTGATTTCTGAGCCTTCTTCCAACTTTTCAGACTCGGGGCGCGTGATGCTCTGGGGGCCTTTGGTACCACGTAATTGCTTACGGACGGACGAGGTCCTCTTTCTGTTGGGAACCGTGGCATGCTCCTCCTTGTCCCACTTCCCATGACTCAGTGCTTGGAGTGACTCAGAGGCTCACAGTGTGAGTAGACAGCAGATCCACCCACCACCAGCTCCTCTGCACAGCCCTGTCTTTCTGCCTCTTGAACACATAGTGCCGGATTGCTGTCTGACCTACTTACTACCGTATTTTTACACACAAACGCACACTTTATGCCTCCCTCCCCAAAGCGCGCACCTCCCCACCCCGTGTTAGCTGGCTGTGTGCCTTATTTGGGTGGGTGAGTTATGTGAGAGAATAGCGTGCATTCAGACAAGTAAGCTTCAAAACTCTTCAAGAGCGGCTACTTTTCCACATTTCTCTTCCCGTGTTTTACTGGCACAGCCTCTCTGACTCCTGCGTGGAGACGTGTCTCCTGGCTTATGTGGTGGAGGCTGACAGTTTCTTTGGTGATGCTAACTACTCTGGGTCACTGTGGTCTTTCGGCACCTTTAGCTGTCTGAGAAGATGATTTACAGTAGAGAGTCGAAGTGAAGGAATAGCAGAATTCTGTCCCTGTGGATGGTGCCGTGTACACCTGTCCTTGGTGTGGAAGGTCTTTGTATTTTTCCTGCCTTAAAAATAGAAGTACTTAAAAAAATACTGAAAATCTTCTGCACTCTCTCGTACCTCTACATTGCCATGATTGAAAAACCACAATGCTTCCCAGGAGTTTGCTATGTGACTATAACACAGCTTTGCACTGCAGGGCTGGGTAGGACGGGCTGTGTTGTGGTTACTGAGTTAGTCTCTACCCAGTGGTGCGCCCACAGTGCATGACAGGCCGCCCACCCCATGCCAGCCCGTGACCGGCTGTGACTTGGAAGGTTATCCTACCCACCGCATCCATAGCAATATAAACTTGCCCAGAACTTACATGAAAAGCTATTGGTTCTTCAGGCCACCTGTGGCGGGATGGTGTCTCCCCATGAGTGCCCCTTATCGGAGTAGCAGCAGCTGTTTCTGTCAAGCTGCCCTCCTTTGTGGAGGGCACTGCTGCCTGTCTCTCAGCTAACTTTCCTTCACGAGGCTGGCATGGGTCTGTGTAGGCTGCTGCAGAGCCCGGAACTGCTCCGTGTACGGCATCCGTCCCGGTCCCTTTGGTTGCCATCGTCACTTTAGGCCTAGGAATGTCTTAAAGGAGACAGATGAAGTGTCTAAGTAGAGGTGGCTGGATGGTCACCGTTGGCTCCGCAGTGGGCTGGACCACACCAACCAGCGTGTGCATTGCCCGGTCTTGGTGCCACTGCACAGAGGGTCACGGCAAGGTCAGCACCCACAAAAGGGCACCCCTAACAACAAGGAGTACCTTATTCTTGGGATTTTTAGATTCATGTTACAACTATCCTCTCTGTTGAGCTAATTGTTTTTTGTTTTGTTTTGTGGTCACAGATGTGTTGAATTAGTGACTTCCTCTGTTAATGGATGTTTCCTTCCTTCCCTTCTTCCCGGTCTGCCTAATTCCTGTGTTTTTCTTCTTTCTTTTTTTTCCTCCCCACAAATCTCCTGGTATTAAACTCGGATTAATGAACTCATAAGGCCGGATATATTCCACTGCGAGATAAAGATTAATCTACTGGAATTTAAAAATCCTTGTCAGGCAAATCGAGATTGCTTATTCTCACAGAATTTAAAGATTGGCTCTGTCAGGATCCTTTAGTTTGAACTCCATCATTTTACACAGAGCCCTCTGAGGCCCAGAAAGATAAAGCTACTTGTCACCAAACCCAAGGTCACAGATCCCGTGATTTGCAGCAGTCATGGGGAGTGCTGCGAGCTGAATGCCGAGGCAGGGCTCAAGGACACTCATGGGACTTCTCCTTGGTTGTCCTTTGGGGAACAGAGCATTGGAGCTCCCCAGGTAATCGCACCAGTACCGGTATGCCCAGAGGGAAAGCAACCCAGGACAATTACTCCCAACTAAATTCCTGGGAGGGGGTATGTCAACATGTTTGTGCCAACTAGATTTTCATACCTTTTAATGTGCGCATTCTTTCCCTAGCTATAGCTGCATAGAAAGTAACATGCTAATCGGAATATTTAGTGGTTTGCAGAACTCAGAGCACGTGGGTGGCAGGCATTGTGAAACAGCAGCGTGCAGATGAACATCTAGTTTACCCCCGGGCATACCTAGCACAAGGGTAGCATAATCCCAGTGTCGACTAAGACAGCCTCTTTGTGTGCATTGCTGCCGACGTCACACCTGTGCCTGCACACCCAGGCTCCCTCTATCCCACAAATTTTCTGAAGCCCCCTCGTATTCCCAGAATTCAAACCAAACTCATTGCCATTGAGTTGATTCCGACTCCGGGCGATGCTCGAGGACAGGATGGAACTGGGTTTCTGAGGCAGGAAGTCTTCATGGAAGCAACAAGCCGCCTCTTCCTCCTCCACAATGCTACAGGAGATACCAGTGATAAGAAGCCAGCCTTAGGGGACTTGGTGGCGTTGCACAGAGGTGGTTATGCATGTTTTATGCAGGTGGAAATTAAGAAAAGATGATATTTTACTACATGGAATTTTACTGCATGGTCGCACTGCTTTGAAATAATGCTGCACAGCCACCCTACAGGTTCTCTTAACCTTTCCTTTAGAACCAAATGCTGGATACGTGCTCTTTCCCAAAGCCTTTGTTTAAGGGGAAGCATTTTAGTATAGTCGTTAAGAGTCCAAATATTCAGACTAAACGGATCTAATTGTTTCTTCTCACATCTACGCAATTTGGAAATCCCTAGGCAAATTCTTCTCTAAACTTCAGTTTCCTCTATGGGGTGGGTCTGGACAGGAAGGTGGTAATGTTAAAAATGCATTTAGATCTGAAGGACAATGAGGATGGATGTGATGTTTCTTCAAGATCATCCAAGTGAACTCCACAAAGGTTGAGATATTTACTAGGTTGGCAGTGGGGGCTAGGAGCACCTGCTGGCTTCTACAGGAGAAACTTGTCTTTGATGTGTCTTTCAGTCTCACCCCTCGCTTTCACTTGTTTCAGAAAACTCACTGCTGTCTAGTCAAGGCTGACTCATGGTGACCCCCCTGGTAGATTTCCAAGACTGCTGTCACTGAGTAGGAGAGTAGAGCAGAAAGCCCAGGATTTCCCATGTGGAGCTTCTGGTGGTTTTGAACTGCCTACCCATCGGATTGCAGCCAACTCGTAACCACTGCACTACCAGGGCTCCCCTTTATTTAGGAAGCACTTTCTGAGTATCTGCTCCACCGCTTCTAGATTCTACATGGAGAATACAACTAGGATATGTGTCTCCACAGTGCTCAACTTGTGACCTTTTTAGCCAATAAATTACATTTAGTGTGATAGGTGACATAATGGAGGAGTTCCAGGGATGGGGGGCAGGGATGTGGAGGTGCATATTCAACTCTATAGATGAGTTGGGCCAAAGACTTCTCAGGAGGGTGGGGGTGGGGTGGGGAAGTGAGCAAAGCTGAGAAGTACCAGGCAGCATGATGGCGGTCATGTACCTAGGTCGATTTCATGATTGAGATGTAGGGGTGGAGTCTAGCCTGTTAATCTGGAGATAGCCATTGAGTAGCCAATAAAGCCTCTGTGTGGGCATGGCTTTCTCCTGAGAATTCTAGGAAGTCTTGCATCTTGGAGATAAGAGATGATTTTTCCCAATTGTTGGAAGTCACTCAACTGGCAAGATGGCAGTGTCCAAGGAACTAGAGGAGCTGGAGGAGAAGCCACACAATCTTACCCTGATGGAACCAGAACTCTGAGGCTAAAGAAGCCATGTGGAGACCCCTGCCAGCGCTGAGTTGCTTCTACCACCACTGG
>PVJH01024223.1:20636-33524 GCA_004026705.1 Nesogale talazaci | reverse complement strand
CCATGTCCGAGCCTAGACAGGAGGCCCATCTGGGGAGAGCCAGGGGTGGGGAGCAGGTGTCCGTGAGTTCTCCTCCATGGACTCTCCCCCTCCCCTGAGCATGCTGTTAGTCTGTGCCCTGGTCCTGCCGACCATGGGGCCTTTGATGGCTTCTTCGAGTTTGAAGGAGTTGAGAAATGACCGCTTCAGTGGTATTGGTTCTAGGTAGTCAATGAATGCGTCTCTGCTTTACGACACTACAAAAGTGAACAGACTAGAGCCAGAGCAAGCAGAATGAGGGAAAGATTGATAGTCTTTTTTTTTTTTTTTGAGGGGAGGGGAGGAGTGGTGGGAGTAGGAGACCCAGCCTTTGCTCCGTGGAGCTGGAATCGAACCTCCATCCCAGTGGGCCACAGTCCCCCGCACAACCACTGCGCCACCGGAGCTCAGCCCAAGATTGATAGTCATGAAATAGAAAAGCAAGATCTTTGATTCGATTCCTTGAAAAGATCCATAAAACTGGAGCACTTCGGGCTGAGCCCCGGTGGCGTCGTGGTTGTGCGCGGGACTGCGGCCCACTGGGACGGAGGTTCAATTCCAGCTGTGGGGCTGGGTCTCCTACTCCCACTGCTGGAGAGCAGTGATGCCCAAAAAAAAAAAAAAACTGGAGTACTTCATCCACATTAGCCAAGAGAAGAGAGTGAACTCAAGTCAGATTCCTGAAATCAAAACAAAAGAGGGCATTACTGCAAAGTTTAGAGAAATCGAGGATGATCGGGAACATTCTGAACTGTGTAATGACTAAAGTCGATCGTGTACATTAAGTGGGCAGAGTTTTAGGAGGAAACAATCAGAATTGATCCAGAAAGAAAATAAATCTCAATAAGAGCTTGAATCAGTAATAATAGCTTTGGGTGTTTTTTTTTAAATAGTTATTCACAAAGAAGATTCTAGTCCCACATTTCTTCACTGGCGACTTCTACTAAATGTTTACAAAATTATTAAGAAACTCTTCCACAAAATAATAAAGCAATGTATTCTTGTCAACATCATTGTATAAGAGCAGTTACCCTGATACCAGAAAAATCCTAAGAAAACTACAGACCGGTAAACAACCAAACAGAAAACCTTGCTGCCACCAAATTCATTTTGACTCCTAGCACCCTAGAGTGCAGGGTAGGATTGCCCACGGTCAGTTTGCAAGACTACCTCTTTATGAGAGTAGAAAGGTCCGTCTGTTTCTTCAGAGCGCCACTGGTCAAACTGCTGGCCTTGAGGTTAGCCGCCCAACGAGTACCCTTGATGAAGGGACCTGTATGAAAAATCCAGGGGGTGGGGGACTCTTGGTGGGAAAAAAAGAAAGAAAAACCCAGAGGTGCTGCCACGACTTCCTGATGAATACTAACTGCTCAAAGTTAGGAGCGTGACCAGCACCTCCCAGCAAATCCTTCATAAGTCACCAGCCAGCCAAGCCCAGCGACGAAGAAGAAGGATTCTTCCACACCACGACTAAGTAGCATTTCCTCCTCGAATGCAAGGTTGGTGTAACGTCTGTGCAGGGATAATTTCACGTAGAAGGATTTGCACAAGGCTGGTCCCTATGCGGTGCGGGTTAAAGGTGTTTCAAACTTTCCACTTTCCCAAACTGCTGCTGCTTTGCCCTCACTCTTTCATCCCTAACATTACCTTCTTCCCCAGGACTCTGGGCGCTTCCATCTTAAAGTTGCATAATCTGCTGCAATAGCTCATAGAACTCCCCACTGCCGAGGAAGTGGCTCCCCTGGCCGAGGCTAGCAAGCCCCCAATCTGTGGGTTTTGTGTCTGGATCATTCTCCTCACTCATGGTTGCAGGGCTGCCGAGCCTCCAGAATCCCAGGACAAATGAAGATGACCCAGATGCAGGAGCCACAGTCGGATAGAGAGCTTTGCTCAAGCATTTCAGTATACTGGACACAAAACTCACCTTCGAGAAAACTAAGGGGGGGGGCGGGGTTGATTCACACCTTCTCGTCCGTTTACCATGAAAGAAATCCACTCGAATTGTACCTCATTAGCATTACGAACAGCTCCAAAATGGGACCCTAACCAAAGGCACAGACGGGACATGGGGCCTGGGTTTAGAAGGGCTATGTTAAGATAATTCACTGCATCATGATCTTGGAAGCTCAAGATAATATTTCAGGGTCATTAGAATGAAAAACCTAAAACAGTCACCTCAGCAGACTCAGAAAAGGGATTTGACAAAACCCAACTCTTTCTCGTGACAGAACTTGCAACAAACTCAAGATTTCCTCAATTAGATGAAGGATGGGTCTGCAAAACCCAGAGGTCAGACTGTTAACTTATGGTAAAACAGACTAGTTGTCTAGTCACGAGATCTAGTGCATGAAAAATCCACTAAAACACTAAAAGAGGTAAAACCAAGTTCAGCGAGTTTTCAGGGTATTCTGAGTCCACCATTCTCTACCCTTGCAGTGAACAACCTGATAATGAAGGTAAGAATCAGTTGTATTTACACTAGCATCAAAAATAAACAATTTAGGAACAAATTGAACAACTGTACCACTTTGAAAACTGCAAACAATGTTGAAGTTAAGATCTCCCATGTTTATTCAAGGGAAAAGCTAACGTTGGTAAAAGTACTTCCCAAATTGAGATACAGATTCAACACAATTCCAGTCGGAACCCCAGCTATGGTGGGGTGGATGAAAGCTGATCCTAAATTTCTCATGAAAATTCTAGAGTAGTGGCTGAGCCCCGGTGGCGTAGTGGTTGTGCGCGGGACTGCGGCCCACTGGGACGGAGGTTCAATTCCCGCTCCCAGGAGCAAAGGCTGGGCCTCCTACTCCCACCACCAGGGCAGTGATGCCTAAAAAAAATAAAAAAAAAAAATTCTAGAGTAGCCAACACAATCTTGAAAAAGAACAAGAGCAGAGCAAAGTTCCCAGTTCCAAGACCAGCTAGAAAGCTGCAGTCACTAAGCGAATGTGCTGTCACACACAACAGAGTAGACCTGTGTGTGGAAACAAACCCTCAGGCTGGCAATCTGTTGATTGCATAGAGAGTCTCTTCAACAAATGGTGCCCAGGCAGATTGGATGCCAGCTCTCCCGAACTCATTCCACATAGAAAAGGGAACTCAAAAGCTAAAATGACAAGGCTCTAAGAAAACCACGTAAATGCAATTTCTCGTGATTTCTGACTCCACAGAAGTTTATGAGATATAAAAGCACAGGCAGCAAAACAAAGTAAGTTGCTTTCATCAGATAACACACCATCAAGAAAGAGAACATGCAGCCCACAGGTTGGAAAAATAGAATTTCATTTGCTCGAGGTCTAGCATTCAGGATATATAAAGGACTCTTAGCACTCAACAATAAAGATAACCTATTTTAAAAACCTCCAAACTCACTACCATCAAATAGATTCCAACTCAGCAATCCTGGTCTGCGAACACTAGGTACCCTGGTGGTGTCCTGGACTGCACACTGGGCTGCTGCTCCTAAGGTCGCCAGTTCAAACCCTCCAGCAGCTCCGAGGCTGGAAGTTGTTTTGAGATCGACTTGATGGCAGGGAGCGGGTGACTTACAAACTGGGCCGGGGGTTCTGGACAGCGTGGACACCACCAGTGTGCCCAGGGATTGGTAAATAGGGAGCATGTGCTCTGCTAGACAGGGAACTCAGGCCTCCGAAAGACACCGAATGCGTGCCCAGGGCAACCGAGGTGAGCCTTGGAAACACTGCTCAGTGTGGCCACGTGCTGGGTCCACCACCTCCAAGGGACCCCACAGTAGACTCCTGCAGGAGAAAGCATGTGGCCTGAGAGGTGGTTCCAGAGCCCAGCAGGGAGGGAGGGGGCGGTGGATAAACCCATTGCCTGGGGCTCCGAGCCACCCTTGGAGTAGACCTGGAACTGCCCCACGGGGTTTCGGAGTGCAAACCAACACCCTGGTGGGGAGCAGCCGTACACTTTGTCCACTGCACCCCCAGAAGTTCCTAGGTGAGTGGGTCCCGACAGCCGATGGGTGGGGCCCGTTTGGAAGGCGCCATGGGAGTGCCGTGAAGGTTGATCATTGTGTGGGCTGCACTTTGCTGGTGCTGTAAGTGGATGAATCTTGACTAAAGTTGTTAGGATGTTCCACAGCCCTACACGCAAAGAACTTGATTGGGAGCCTCAGCCTATGGCAGAGAGTCAGGTGTGTTCTTGCTGGTCATAGGAGGAGTGAGTCTCAGCCTCTCCCTCCCTGCCTCTGTCTTCCACACCTGTATTCTGAGAGCCGGAAGAGTTGGTGACCTCTCACGCTGATAGCCGGAGAAGCCACTCCTGGTCGGTTACCTGGTCATCTTGTACCCGTGACATCATCAGCCACTTACCTGCTTCCGTTATCCCTTCAGTAGCCACCCTTCAGAACAGGGCAGCCTATTAAGGATGAGGCCTCCCTTTCTCAGTCCAGGGTGAGCCCTGGGGCCTAGTGGTTTCACCTTGGGCTGCTCACCTCCCGTGAGGTCGGCAGTTCAAACCCTCCAGCTGTTTGCTGGGAGAAAGATAGGGCTCTCTGATCCACGCTGGCAGTTCTGCTCTGACCTGTCTGTAGAGGCGCTGTGAGTCAGTTGACTTGATGGCAGGGAGTTTGAGTTGTTCTTTTCCTCCATCTGCTGTTGGCTCAAAATTCTGTGGCCTCACCCTCTAACCGAGACCCAAGTCTTCGCCCTGAGGCCGTAGGAGCTGTACAGTCTGAGGGACAGTAATTGCGCCCCCAGAAGCCTCAGGACCAGCTGCGCACTCTGCTGCTGCTGCTCTGGAACTGGTCACAGGCAGTATTGTTTGCCTCTCCCCTCTCCCTCCCCCCCTCAAATCCGGGGAATGCTCTTGATACTGCCCTGCTGTGGGTGCGCCCTCCAGCTGCCCCGCTCCAGTCTCACCTCTCAGAGGGGAGAGTAATGCTGGGAACCAGAGAACCACAGCCTGGCCCCACCCCTCACCAAAATGCTTGGGGTAACTGCCTTGTGGACCGCCACAGCGACAACCTTGCCCTGATGGGTTAACAGCCCATGTGGAGAGTGCAGTTTGTGATCATAGGCTTACGGACATTTCGTGTGTTCCCCTCCCTATGGATGTGCGTCACATAGACACATGAATGAAACCCCACATTTTTCTTTTAAAAAAAAAAAAAAACAGCTGAATTGTGTGCTATTTATAAATGAAGCTGTTAACTTACACTGCATAACCTGATGCAGCATCTGAGATGATACTGGATAGGACGTCTCCGCAGTCGCGTGGGTGGGTGGATCACGGTGACCATCTCCACTGCATTACATTCCATGCTACTCTCTAAGAACTTTGTGGCTTTGTTTATCTTGGTGCCTGAAGTAATGTCTTCATGAGTGAAACCAACGTCCTGCGATTCCTACTCCATTTACGGTCAGGTCAAATTGACATGTATCCACGGAGAGAGGGAGGTATACCACACGGGATTTCGAGATTTGAAGACTTAGAAGAAAATGAATTCAGACGCAATGTCTGTCTTGAGAAATGGATGAAAGCGTCAGGAAATAGCAGGGGGTACATGTAACCGGTTTGTGTAACTCCACGGAGGAGATGGAAATGCGTCAGAACGGCACAATGTGTAATCCGCGTGTTGAGAGGAGGTTTCCTATTATTCCCTCTGAGTTACAGCTACTTCTCCGGCTTCCTTCGCAGGTCATGGGAGTTCCGGATTTGAAGGACAGAGTCGCTATGTACCCTCTTCGGGAATGTCTGCCAAGGAGCTCTGTGAAAACGACGACCTAGCCACCAGTTTGGTTCTCGATCCCTACTTAGGTTTTCAGACACACAAAATGAACACTAGGTAATTTCACGCTTTTGTCTGGGAGGAGCAGCAGCTTTTTGTTGGACTTGGCAGGCAGTTACTCTTACTCAGCATTTAAAGTGAGCTCCAAGGGGGCCTTCTGAGTGTGAGCCAGGAGGAACACCTGCGCTGCTGAGAGGCTGGCCAGTTCAGGCTCCGCGTTCTTTATCCGGGGATATTTCTGTCCTTGATGTTGAGTTCGGCTGGATTCTCACAACATCCAGCAGAGCCCCAGATTGTCAGATTGTGTCCCCCTCCCTCACCAGCCCCCGTGATTTGATTACAGGCCTTTTCTTCTTTCAAGTAGTTGCTACTCTATTTAGAAAAGTTTGCTCTTTGAAATTTAGCTTCACTTATCATGTGATGTTGTGAATACAAACGTCATGGCTGTTTTTAAAGGTGTGTCGGGCCGAGCCCCGGTGGCGTAGTGGTTGTGCGCGGGACTGCGGCCCACTGGGACGGAGGTTCAATTTCACCAGTGGGGCTGGGCCTCCTACTCCCACCACCGGAGAGCAGTGATGCCCCCCCCCCTCCCCGCCCCCCAAAAAAAGATGTGTCAAGTTCAGATTTACACTTGAATGTACCTGAAGCACAAGTTCTTAGCTGCATTGTGAGAGCCCCAGAGTTAAAACCCATCAAACGCTGGTGACATCGTTTCCCCTGCAAGTGGAAGCGTCTGAAATTAAACACACAAGCTCAGCGCATTGATGCTACAGGGGTGGAAAAGGCTATTTCAGCACCTCAGTGACCTTCCAGGCCCCCAGCCAACCCAGATGGTGCACTGACCTCGTTTCCTGCTGAGAGCAGCAGTGCCACCTCTGGCCATGTGGCAGTGCCCCTGAGGTCATCTTACCAGACTCCCAGAATCTCTCTAGAGAGTCTAAAGGCCGCGGCGTCTAAGCAGATATGGAGCCGGGGTGAATGGAGTACGGAGCTGTCCGTGGAAGGTGCTCAGTCTCACATTCTCCCTGTGGGCTTCTGTGAAAATGTCCTCTGTTTGGTCTTCACCTTTGAGCAAGAATGCATCAGAATGCTGTCTTACCCTCATTTTCAAAGATGCCGTTCTGTAGAAAATCAGACCGTGTCCTCTTAGGACAATAGGGCATCTACAAACCCGTCGTAAACGGTCCACTGTGGGCTTCTCCGTTGGGTCAGCAAGCAGCGGACAGGTGTCCTTGGAAGGCTGGGTTTTGCATCTGCAGAAGCCCACCTTGTGGTTTCCCTTCACGGGTCTCTGCACATTTCCAAAACAAGCCAAACTTAACTGCCGTCAAGTTGACTCCGACCCATAGTGACCCAACAGGAGAGGGTGGAACGTCCCTGGGGGTTTCTGAGGCTGCACCTCCCTGAGGAAGGAGAAAGTCTGTCTTCAGCTGCTGCTGCTCTTTCAGTGCTGACTGCACACTGAGCAGCCCAGGGTGGGACCGCCTTGCCACCAGGACGTGCTTTCAGGTGGGCCCCTGTGTCTTGAGGAAGCAGGGGCACGGACCTTGGAGAGAAGTGAGCTGAACTCATCGGGCTTCTCCTGCACGGTCAGCCTGCACACTCCCTGGCCGTCCTCTCCTGCGGACGTTGGCTTTCACCGGACTTAAGTCTGGACAAGGAGCCAGAAATCTTTCTAGACCTTCTAAGTGTAATCGTGGGTGGGAAATGGATGGACAGGAGAGAGCTCGGCAGCAGTGGTCCCTGGTGATCTTTGGGGCCTGCTAGGCTCTAGAAAGCCCCCAAGTTGGGTTGTGAGAATTGCTGCAACAGCTGACCTTGTCAGTCTAGTTAGACAGTGCAGGTCAAGGTTGTACCATGTTTTTTTCACCGTTGTCTGTTTTTCCATTCCTATAGCGCCTTTCCATCGAGGAGCTCAAGGCACTTCTCCAAACCCGACAGTTGTCCCCACAGCAACCCCGTGAGGTAGGTAGCCCAAGCTTCGGACCGCTGTGTGCTGTCAGCCGTCCGGGTCTGTCGTGCTCGCTCACGTGCAGCGTTGGCTGGCCTGAGCACGATTGTCGCGTGCTTTGCAAACCTTTGTAACGCGTTTGGATTCCGTACTCATTCTGTCTAAGGAACCCCACTTGTCCTCCATAACAGGGTACTTTAAGAGAGTCACCCCCTGGGATTAGCTGAGCACGGGGTACAGGACTCCGCCCAGGTATGTGCTTGGTTCTCGTTTCTTGTCAGGTGGAGCAGGAAGGAAACGCAGCGGGGCTGGTGCCTGCCGCTGCTGCCCACTCAGAGCCGTGGGTCGACACACTGGCCTCGGGTGGGGGTATGTGGGGACATGCTGAGGGCTTACCTGCCTGAGTCCTCTCCCTGCCTCTACTCCCTTTGTCTCCCATGCCCCCTCCCCCAATCAGCCCTGACTCTGCATGATGGCACGCGTCATCATGACCCTCTCCTTCTCTGGGGTCCCTCTCAAGGCAATGGGTGCCCCATCACCCATGGCCTCCCGCCCCTCTCAGTGAGGGCCAGTGTCATTGGCCAGCCTGGATCCGGGCTGGGAGGAGAGGAGCACACCTGGTGATCTCACAGAGCAGGTTTATTGAGAAGAGTGGGGCAAGGGCATCGTGCATTTAGAAATGTCAAAGACCTTTTTCTCACTGCACTCGGCCCCGTGTTCATTCCATCCGAGACCTGAAGCCCCGCTCACCTCCCTTGCCGTCACTGCAGTGTGCACACCCACTGGGGTTTCGGGACACGCGTGCGCACCATCTGGCCGCTGGCCCCTATCAGCAGCGTGTGCTTTGTCCACTCCGTCGCCAGCTGCGAGCCCTGTCTGTGCACAGTGAAGAGATCTCCCTTGTCCTGCTCAGTTCCGTTTCTTAGGTCAGTAAATTCACTGGTCTTCCAGTTATTGCCGACTCCGAGGTCCCCTGAGGACAGGGTAGAAGGGCCCCTGTGGGTTTCCCATCCTGTAGTTCACCCGAGTGGAAAGCCTCATCTTCTCCCAAGGAGTGGCTGGTGAGCTGGAACTGCCGAGCTTGTAATTTAGCAGCCCAGCAGGAACCTCGGCGCCACCAGGGCTCCTTTGCAAGGTGGTTGTCGTTTCACCTGATTGGGGGGGGGGGGGGGGGGTTGTTAGCAAGACCCCATCTGATGGTGGGACTCAGGCAAGGAGGGGCTGGAGCCGGAAGCTCAGCTCTGGCCAAGTCTGACTGGAAAAGGGCAGGAACCTGTGGGCAGGCTTCCTCCCGGCTGCACATGGGAGACTAACCGTAATGTTCTTGTCAGGTAAGTGGTTTCATGCTGGTCCAGACCAGCGTGGTGTTGGCACCTGTCCAGAAAGGGCAGAGCAGAAAGAGCTGGCTCCTGTCCCCAAATGAAGGCTAGCCCCCGTCCTCGGGCTCAAGACACCGACCACAGCCTGGTTGGATCTCATTTGTTTTCTTCTGTGAAGAGGACTGGCGGGGTGGGTGTGGGGGTGGAGGCTTGCGGGTGCGTGTTCCAAAAGAGAAAGCCCTTCTCCCTGGGGGCTTTGGTGCAGGTAGACTGCACGAAGGGGATTGTATTTCCAACCACGTTTGTTACCCTGGGCTGTGACGGGAAGTGTGCAGAGCCAGGTGATGGCGAGATACATTTAGGGGTGTTGCTCTCTGCCGTTGGCACCAGTAACCCCATTTGTCCTCTTTTCCCTCACTGCCCCCTTGTGTATCTAGCAGTCAGCTGTGACAGTAGTGTTGACAAGGTTCCAGTGGGTGGCAGCAAGAGACTGAGTTTGTTCATATTTGAGGCAGTGGAGTCAGGAAAGCAGAGGTCAGTCCAGGAAAGGTGGAACTGACAGCCAGACCCACACCCATAGGCGTCGGCCGGCTTCAGGGTCTCGGAGGCCGGAAGGCTTTAGACATAGAACCCGGCTCCTTTCGTTCCCACAAGAGGAGCCACCAACCTTTGTGTTACCAGCTCAGCGCTTGTCCCACAGCGCCACCAAACACGGGAAGATCCGCCTTTGGGGATTGATTGTTTCCAGTTGGTCGTGGCCCGAGAGCCTCCACTAGGCAACTTTGGTTGCCGCTCGGGCCACGCAGACCTGGAGCTCGCTGTCCAGTGGGTCCTCGAGGTCTGCTTGATAACATGGTGCTGCCCTCCTTCCACACGATGCCAATGACCCGGCAGTGTGGCTTGTGGCAAAAAAAGGAACCCTGGTGGCAGAGGGGGTGAGGCGTGGGCCTGTAACTGCAAGACTGCCAGCTGCCGCCAGCCTCCTCGGAGACCTCATGGAGCCCGCTCTCCCCTGTCCCGCAGGCCCCTCGGGACGTTCTTGGTCAAGTTGATCGTGGTGGCTACAACCTCGATGGCTTGAGCGATGGATATCTGACCACCTGGAGATACTCTGTCATCCCTTGTCCATGAGGACTGGGATGTCATCCTGGAAAACTGGAAGGGCTGCTTCAGGGAGGAGGGTGTGAACTGGGTCAGATCTCGGTGCTCAGGCACTGTGGGAGTTCGGCCGACCATCCAGTAGGCGGCGCTATGCCCGCTCTGCTCTCGGCTGCCCTTGCCTCTGTGAGCCTGCCGGCTTGCTCTGCTTCTGCGCAGCTGCCCACACCCCTTTCTGGGCTCCACTCTGTGCTTCACTCTTCTCACTCACCGGCCTTCTGACACCTTCCTGCTGCTGATGGGTGGTCTGCTGCTGCTGAGGCGAAAAGCCCAGGCCCCCACCTTCTCCACCGCCAGCCTCAACGTCGAGCCCCAAATCCTTCCTCAGGATGGGGGAGGCAGGCTTTCACGCAGGGCCGCAGATCTATGGGGGCTGCCACAGTGCTCTGGGTGTGTGTGTGTCCCTCTCTTACTCCCCGTTGTGGTTCCCGAGTGCGGAGCCCATGTCCCCTGGCTTTCACGTTCCACCGCAGCACCCGAGTGCTGCCCCTCTCCACACCCGGTCCTCGGTGCTTGGTGAGGTCTGGGCCTGCGCCTCTCCCGTGAGTGCTGTGGAAGCTGATTGCTGGCTGCCCCGCTAGGTCCTCGCTGGTGCAGCATTTTCAGGTCTAAATTTTAAATGGTGGAACAAAGGAGCATCCGTCCACCAAAGTCATGGTGTTTTTAAAAATCATGGAAAATACGTTTCTGTAATGTCAGGTGCAGAGTTTGAATAGTTTCCTATCCTCCTCTCGCTGCCACAGAGTCCGTTCCGAGCCATAGCGACCCGGCAGGAGCTCTGTGGGACTAGAAAGCACCCCCCTTCTCCCGTGGAGGCCCTGGTGGTCTTGAACTTTGCACCTTGCCGTGAACAGCCCAGTGCATCACCACCACGCCACAGGGCTCCTTTCTTCATTTGAACAGCTTTAGTGGCACTGCGTCCGCCCACCACACAATTGTTGAGTTCTTCAGGAAGACTTGCACAGTTCGTTTTAGAACATTTTCTTCTTCCTTGTACTCATGTTGTTAGTGTAGTTATTATTTGGGGGGGTAAAGGTACGTCAGAATGTTCTCCACCTCACCAACTTCCCCGTGGCTGATTCAGTGTCATTCCTTAGACTCTTGGTGTTGTGCAACCGTGATTGTTAGCCTTTTCCAGATGACTTCACCACCGTGAACGTAAACTCAGTGTACCTTGGTATTCTCTGCCACTGATACTGCTTTGGAATGCAGTCAGTGGCAGTCTGTCTTCCGCTTGTCGAAACTTTGGAGAGTCGGGGCTGATGGCACATGTTGGCCGGGGCCTCTCATCCTTGGGACGGGGGAGGGGACTCAAGTGGCTCTTTGGGTTTTTTCCTAGGTTCCGACCCATCAAAGGGCGCCAGGAAGAGCTGAAGGAAGTGATTGAGCGATTCAAGAGGGACGAGCACCTGGAGAAGGCCTTCAAGTGCCTGACGTCGGGCGAGTGGGCGCGGCACTACTTCCTGAACAAGAACAAGGCGCAGGAGAGGCTGTTCAAAGAGCACGTAAGTGGGGTAAGCAGGTGGCTGCCGAGAATCTGCTGAAGAGCCAGGGAGGTGCGTGCCCGATTTTGTGGCGACTGCGGAAATTTTAAATCTGGCCTTCGTCAGGCAGACCCCATCAGAACATGTCCGGGTCCCGGGATGGACATTCCCAGAGGGGACCTTGTCACACTCCCAGAAGTGACACATGTGCGGACGGTTGGGGTGCTAGGTGCTCTGCCGTGGGGTCCGTTTGTAGTAGCCGGAAGTCTGTTGCTTAATCAGCTTCTGTACACAGCTAACAGGGCTATATCTTTCTAATCCCGAGGGTCAGTTGGAGTTCATGTCACATTCTCTTTCCTATTTCAGGTGTTCATTTACTTGCGGATGTTTGCAGCTGACAGTGGATTTGAGATATTGCCATGTAACAGATATTCATCCGAACAGAATGGAGCCAAAATAGTCGCGACAAAAGAGTGGTAACTATTGCACTAGTCCAGCCCTGTAGAGCAGTGACAGCTCACGCGCGCGCGCGCCCTGAGGTCGCAGTCACAGCACGGTGACAAAGCCCGAGCTCACTCAGAGGGTGGGAGCCACAGCATGGAGAGGACCTGGGGTGGGGAGCACTACTTAAATCCAGACCCACCATCTCTAGGCCCACTCTCAGACATGAGCCAGAGTCAGCTCGGCGAGGCCTGGACACTCAGTTCCCACAGGCAGACTTGTGGTGCCAGGAGAACAGCGGTTGGGAGGAAGCCCTTGAGGTCGAGGGTTTTGGTGGTAGATGTTGAAAAGTCTGTGCCTGTGGGAACAAGAAGTGGTCAGGCCAGCTCGAGAGCCAGGCAGGCGCGTTCCGACTGTGCCCTGTCTCACTGCCCGCCACTTGCCCACCCCCCCACCCCCCCAGGCCCCTCACAGCACAACTCACATCCTCAGGCACCTGGACGTGGAGGCCCGTGGGCGTGAGGGCGCAGTTCCTACCTCAGGCAGCAGGGAGCCTACCGATCGGCAAGGTGGCTGCTCGTGTCTGTGGGGTGGGCTCTCCATTTCCCGGCCAGCAGCTGCTGCAGGAGATAGCGGGTGTGAAGATGGGACAAGTAGAAGTCCTTCTGAGGGTTCAGTGGGTTAAATACGAAAGGTCTGTTTTCACTAGTTGCAATAGCTTAGCAGCACTACAGAAAATGTAAGCCCAGCTCCCACCCTCCCCCC
>PVJH01024223.1:0-20536 GCA_004026705.1 Nesogale talazaci | reverse complement strand
CCAGACTCTGCACGGGCCCAGGGGCTTCCCAGAGGAGCTGTCCAAGGTGGGACCCAAGTCTAGGGCTTCTCGCTCCCTGGTGTGGATGGGCTGGTGTTTTTAAGAGAAGCCATAGTGCCTATAACTACTAGTCATTTTTAACACATCACATATTTCAAATAGGAAACGAAATGACAAAATAGAATTACTGGTGGGTTGTATTGCCGAACTTTCAGAAATTGAGGAGAACATGCTGCTTAGACATGGCGAGAACGACTTCAGTGTCATGTACTCCACCCGGAAAAACTGTGCCCAGCTTTGGCTCGGCCCCGCCGCCTTCATCAACCACGGTAAGTGCACCTCTCCCCCGCGCTCGGGCGGGCGGTCCCGACGACGTTAGGCAGCCTCCCTCCCTCCCTGCGCGCGCTCCACCGACGCCCCCTGGAGCTGAGTGAGAGGCGGACGGGAAGGCCTTGCCTCAGGAGGGATGCAAAGGAGGGTGTGGGGTTGTTTTGGTCTCATTTTAATTCTCAAAAAAGTGTCAGGAGAGAGACTCCTTTAGCTTAAGCGGGCACCTCCCCTTCGGTCCCACGTCCTCAGAGGATGCGGAATGCTTGTTTCAGATTTCTGTAAGTGTTGGTGTTTCGGGAGCTTGTCGGCAGCTAATTGACTTTGTCTTTTGGACGTTTTTCAGATTGCAGACCTAACTGTAAGGTAAGCGTGGAGCCGTGCTGGGCGTCGCTCGCGGGTCGTGTGTCGGCTCCGGCCGGGAGTTGCTTAGCCAGTGGCTCTCGTTGCAGTTTGTGTCCACCGGGCGAGACACGGCGTGCGTGAAGGCGCTGAGAGACATTGAACCCGGCGAGGAGATCTCCTGTTACTATGGAGATGGGTTTTTCGGCGAGAACAATGAGTTCTGCGAGTGCTACACTTGTGAAAGGTAAAGTCCGCCGCGAGGTGGTGCCCTCCCACCTGGTGGCTCGGGGCCGGCCCGCCCACACTGCCCTACTCCCCCAGCGCAGGAGGGTCTCCTGGCTCTGCAGCCCAGCCCTCCGAGCGCACGTGTGCACACAGGCACAACGTCATGGGATCGACACTGCTCCTGACGTGTCCCTGTAGCACTGCCTCCTCTTAGTCTCATGTGCCCATCAGAGCGCAGGATCCCAAAGACGGTGGAAAAGGCCGCGTCCCCGCTCACCACACCCCAGCCAGGGCCACAGCAGGGTCGCCCTGCTGCCTTGCATGCTCTCTCTGAAATTGGGTCTTGTGGAATTTTGGTGTTTCGATGTCCATAGTCTTCATAGTCCCTATGCTCTGTCTGTCCCTTGCTGGACCTCACAGAGGAACCTCTCTTGTGGCCTACCAAGATCCCAGAGTCCCTGAAGTACACGTTCCCCCTCCCCGCAAAAAAACCCTGCCGGTGGGACTGCTCCCTGAGGTGGCCATGGGACTGACTGGCTGCTGGCTGAATGGAGGGGGCTCCTGGAGCACTGCCAGGTGGACAGTCCCATCTAGAAGTGGTGCCGCCCGGGGGGGCCTGGGCCGTCAAGCCTGCATGCTGTTGGACCCCCAGCCCACTCGGTCCCCAGCCCCCCGGGGAACAGGAGCTAGGAAGGTGCTGTAGTGCAAGCCGGGCACATTTCGGAGTTGTGCTGAAGGTTGGAGCCCAGGTGCCATGCCATATCCCCCATTGCACCCAGCTGTGGGCACCCAGAAGCCAGGACCAGTCTTCCTGGCATCGTGGCTGACTCCCATGGGAGAAGGAGGTGGCTGAGTTTGGGCTTTTACCTCCTTTTTTTTTTGGGGGGGGGGGCATCACTGCTCTCCGGTGCTTTTACCTCCTTTTCATCCCCTTGTAAAAGTGGTCTCTTCTATATTAAAAAAGGGGGAAGCTTCCAATGTTGGTTAACTCTGAGGCTCTCTAGTCACGGGAGTCACCACCCAAGGAACCATTGGCTCTGAGGCTTGGGGTCAGTGTCACGGCAGCCCTCGCTGAGCCAGCAGGGACACCCACTGTGAACGGTGTCAGCACCACTTCCATGACTTAGAGTAGGAAAAAAGACCTGGTGGTCTACTTCTGAAAGGCAGCCGTGAAACCTTCAGTGTGGCCATGGAAGACGATGGCCTCCACCAGTGCCAGGTGATGAGCCTCGCAGACTGAGGGCTCTCTCCATCTGAAGAACGGTCTGGAAGAACTGTCTCCTCTAAGAAGGTCCCGCCGTCCATACCGTCGTGTGTGGAGCACACGTTCCAGGACCTTTGTTAGCTGAGGGGACACAATTCAAAACGAGAAGCAATCAGCTGCAGACATCTCATAATGACCAGGAAGGGTACAAAGTCTGAACCAGGAAAGTTGGAAGTCGTCCAAAATGAAGTGGAACATGCAAAAATTAACCTCCGTAAAACGATGATATGAGCTTGAATTTGCCAGTGCCTCTCATTTTGGATCAGACCGACATGAATCCGTTAGGCCGAGAATGACCAGTGGAAGGGAATGGTGTCACGTTCCTCCCCAAGTCGCTCCAAGATCTACCCCGAGGCCCAAAGCGATTGGTGACAGAGTCATAAAGCGTTTGCCCACAAGGAGGGAGGCCCAGTTACTGTCGATTATCACACCCGACCCCCTGGTGTCCACGATGAAGACCTGTGTCAACTCGAGAGGTCTGAAATCAACCATGGCAACCGAGGTGTCCATCCTTGCTGGGGATCGGAATGTTGAAAAGTTGTGCCTGGAGGTCGTCGCTGTGGTCGTCACGACACAGGGTAGGGTTGTGCAGACCAGCGGCTTATTCTCTGCAGCAGCGCACATGGGCCAGGTGGAATGCACAGCATCAGGGGGGTTCAGATAATGTCTGTGGGAAGAGATGACAGAAAAGCTTAATGTCCTCCGAACTCAGCCAGGGCCTGACTCCCCAAGCCCACCCCCACCCCCACCCCCGCCTGCAAGTGCAAAGTGAAGCCCGTCCCCAGGCGTCACAACCTGCTCTGGGTCCTCAGGGCGATGGCGTTGGGGAGAAGGTGGAAGGCACCACGGGCCACCAGAGGGACAAACACATGAGTTGGGCCCCCTGCTCCTTAGAGATGAGGGTGCGGGACCTTGCTCTCACTGGCTTTGGGCCGGCGTCAGCAGGGGAACAGGCCCAGGAGAAGAGCGCCTGCTCAGTTGAGGGAAGACAGCCCCCAACAAGGGCGTGCAGCACAGGGCTGCGGTGACGGCCTCCAGCGTGGCGGTTGTGAGGCGGCCGGCCGAGGGCCGAGCCAGGAGCCGATGGTTGTGTTAAGTTGAAACTGACATGTTGGTACCGCCCCATAGAAGCAAATGAGAGAGGTTCTATTAAAGAGATCTAATTTCTAAGTAAAGTAATTTTATGTTGGTGTTCATTTATTTTGTGTTAAATACACTAGTTGATCTGAACAATGTTAGAAGTGAGAATAGAAAGTTCTGGAATCTCTGAAAAGGATTGATCACTTTCTTTGGCTCTGAGATAGCGTGGCGGCATGTTGCATAAGCATCTGACAGCTCACAACCTGGGCTGTGGCTTCAAACCCACCAGCCTCTCTACAGGAGACGGGCGAGGCTGTCCTGCCAGTAAAGATGTCCAGCCTCTGAAGCCTGCTAGGGTGGCTGTGCGTCAGCGGGTTCCCTGGGAGATGGGCTTTCTGCCTCTGCCCTCTGTACAGTGAGACCGCCCAGGTTTCCGGAGAACGGGTCCACAGTACACCTCACAAGCCCAGTTGAGGCAAGCCCTTTATTTTGTTAGGCGACATTAATCCAAGAAGCACAGCTGTTCTTGGAGAGGCGCGCACCCTCACCCCCAGTGCCATTGCTTTGACAACCAGGCTGGCGATGAGCTTGTCGTTAAATGACTTTACTCTAACCGGCCGAGCCTGCCTTAGATGCCTGGCCACTGAAGCAGTCTTCGCCTCTTTCTTCACACTGCACTCACTTTGGTCTTGGGGTCCCTTAGTCCCCTGGCTCCAGCAGAGCTTTGTAAAGGTAGCTGGCCCGGGAGGGGGGTCTGTTCTCCTCCTGGTGAGTGCTCCATGTGCCACCAAAGAGCCCTGGGACTGGACAGGACAGACGAGGTCACAGGCCAGTCTCCTGAACCTTTGACTTTTGAACCCTTGGCTCCCTGGATTGCATTAGCAGCCGTCCTCTTCTTTGTTCCGCCCGTCTCTGCATGACAGTTGTGGGAGAGGGGCGGGGCCGTGCCATGCCAGCCGTCGGGCTTGGCTCGGAGAAAGCATCGCCGCCGCACCACTCCTGAGCCACGCAAGGAGCAGGCGCCAGCACTGTGTGGCCCTGAGCAGGAGTAGAGCCCGTCAGAAGCTGGGCCGTTGCCAGGGTTTGATGGCGTTGACAGCAGCCATCAAAACCAGGCTGGGGGAGATGGCACCCGTGTAGAATCACCCACTCTGTGCGTTCGTTGTGAGATCGGAAAAGCCAGAGAAGGTGGCTGCTAGCTGGAGAGCCAGAGCAGCGCTCTCGTCTTCTGGCCGTGGACACCGAGCTCAGCCCGTTCCGAGGACACCCTCAGCCGACGGCAGCAAGGCGGTCCCGCTGCCCGCCCTCACATCCCCTCCCAAGCCCAAGTGTCAGAATTTCAGCCTGGGCGAGGAGGGAGGGGTGAAAATGAGAAGCCGCCACCAAGGGCACAATAGCAAGTAAATGTTTACAAATAAATGAAGACAGCATGTGCAAGCCTGCCCGACCCAATCAATGTCTGGATTGTGACGGATGGACGAGTCCCCAATGAAACCATTTCACAAATGATGCCTGCCCTGCAGGGAGGGGAAGGGGGGGAGGGAAGGGAGAGCTGGTAGCATTGATGACTGTGCGACCCCACTGGAGAGGCGTGTGTGTGAGTGGCTGTCGAGGGCGGTGTAAGAGATGACCTGAATAAACAAGGATTTCTGGGGGAAGGGGGTGAAGGGAGGCTGATATCAAGGAGTTGAAGAAGAAAGTTATTTTGAAACTGATTATGGTAGCAGTTGTACAATAGTGCTTGATGTGATTGAACTGTGGAGTGTTTCGTAATTACGGAATGTAAGAGCTCCCAATAAATTGATTTAGAAGAAGAAAGAGAAGGCTGCCTGCTCCTATAAAGATGGACACATCGCTCAGAGTCAGAGTCACTCAACAGCAGCAGGTCTTCCCTGCAAGGAGAACCTGTCTCCTGACCATTCGATCGAGTATTGTTTGCATCCAACATCAAATTCTGTCCACCTGAAAGTTTGCTGTGCGGTGAGTCTGCTACAAAGGCCGCTCTAAAGTGTTCAGAACCAGGGCTCCCACTTTGAGGACGGACGTGTCTCTGACTCAAGCGATTGTATTTTCAGCCCTCATAAACATGGAAAAGCTAGACAGTAAGAGCACTGACGAATGGATGCATTTGAAATAGCGCGTTGGTAAGACGTATCAGACCACGGACTGCCGGACCGTCAGTCAGTCGTGGAAGAAGTACAGCCAGAATGTCCCCTGGGAGCAAGGGTGGAGCGGCTTTGGAGATGTGTGAGAAGCCTGCCTGACAGAGTGGAAGCCCCTCACCAAGAGGGAGGGACCTCCTGGCTGCATAGTGACTCCGCCATATCGCAAGTGTCAGGACTTGGTGGCGTCTGGTTCTGTTGACTTGTGACCGACTGGACGCTCCCACCCACAGAGACTCCATTCAAGGACAACCTGTTCTTTTGAATAAGGGTTCCCCAGTCACCCGTCCCAGGTTCCGTGTCAGCACACAGGTGGGATATGGCAGGTTTGTTTTTAGAAGTCACAGTTGAGAGCCAGCGTTTCTGTGTCTGCCACTTAGTTCTGGACTTGAAGGATTTGATATTTGTTGCTACACTTGAAAATATACCAGGTCAAGTAGTTTTCCATGAGCAAAGTAGTTTTCCATGAGCAACTAGTGACTTCATAATCAATATGCCACGTTCTGTTGTGAACCTTGAGCTGTTGGCTTGTTAAATTTCTGTGGAGCACCCTGGAACTGGCACGTGTCCAGCGATGACAGGGCCCTCACCCGTTGCTCAGCCATGGCTGCTGGCAGGTGGACCCACTGCCCTCACTAACTAGCCCAGCCCTCAGCAAAGCCGTGCACGAGCGCGGTGGGCTTAGCCTGCACTCTCTTCTCTTTCAGACGGGGAACTGGTGCTTTCAAATCCAGAGTGGGGCTGCCGGCGCCTGCTCCTGTGATCAATAGCAAATATGGACTCAGAGAGACAGACAAACGCCTGAACCGGCTGAAGAAATTAGGGGACAGCAGCAAGAACTCCGACAGCCAGTCTGTCAGCTCCAACACTGATGCAGATACCACTCAGGAAAAAAACAGCGCAAGTAAGTCGGGCGGGGGCGGGGCACAGACCTCCCCTGGGCTGCTGGCGGTACGTTTTTTTTTTTTTTTTCTTTTTTTTGGGCATCACTGCTCTCCAGTGGTGGGAGTAGGAGGCCCAGCTCCACTGCTGGAATTGAACCTCCGTCCCAGTGGGCCACAGTCCCGCGCACAACCACGACGCCACCGGGGCTCAGCCCTGGCGATACGTTTCTGTACCACTCCTTTTCAGCAGCATGTCTCAGAGGGTCTGAACTTCTAAGTACTGAGGGTCAGCTCTGGAACTCCAGAGCTTCTGTAGGGGTGGGGGGGGCGCTCTAGAGATGGTTTGGGTGCCTATGCAGATCCCACGTGCAAACTCAGCCGGGCCCAGCACAAACCCAGGTTGAAATCCTCACCACCAGGTGGTCCAGGACCATCCTGCACTTGAGAGGAAGGTTATTCAGGTGTCGGTGGGCGTGTGTTAGAGGTGCCACGAGGCCCGTCATGAAGACGGGGCTGAGTAGGGCCCTGCTGACCCTGGCACAGGTGCCTGCTAAGCAGGGTGACCTCGACAAGCTCCTCAGCTGCACTCTTGTGTGTGGTCTCAAGAAACCTTGAAACCCGTGAGGGGCCTCTCGGCCCAGCTCGAGGCCACAGTCCGGACGTGCCAGCCGGAGCCCTCTTGCGACACCCACCTAACCGCAGGCCCAGGATGCAGCAAGGTGGCAGGCTGGTAGGGGCAGGGTTACGTGATCCAAGGTCAGGGGAGCGAGGCAGGGCGCCCACAGCTCTTGGGGTTCGGGAGCCCCTGTGGGGCTACCCGTGGAGCTAGTCAGGAAGAAGAGGCAGAGAGAGTTCCCTGTCAGGGTCTCGGTCTCTCTCAAGCAGAAACACATACAGACCCAAGGAGTGTCTGGTGGACGGCTCGTCATGGCCTGCTGCCACGGTGGTGCTGAGAGAGGACCGGCCCAGGAGCATTGGCAGCAACCACTGCTCTGCTCCCCTGTCGGTGCCAGCTCGTTCAAAAGCAACTGGCCCTGGCCTGTGCCGGTGTGCTGACGGGCTGTGGCCTTGGCCACCACGGCAGAAATGAAAAGGAGACAGAAGCGAGATTGGGCAGGGGGAAATGACACGCTACGTGACAGAAAAATAGGGAAAAAAAGGTCAGGCTTCCACAGGCCCAGGAGGCAGCCTGATCCAGCACTCGGTTGTACCCATTGCTGCCCTTTCCACTAGGTGGCGCCTGTTCTGTGGGTGCCACTTAGAGGCTGTGCTGGGTAGTCTGCCCTGTCCTCGCATGACGGGCTGGGCCTGTTTGGGCTTTCAGATGAGGTGTTTGAACACCTGGGAGCCTCAGAGAGCCTGCTTCCCGGAGGGGCCCTCCCTCCCCCATACAGAGAAACCTGAGACAAAGGTTGGGGTCCCCATAATGGGACCATCACTGCCTGAAGCCCTGGGATTCTGCTGATGGGGCCCAGTGTGAGTCCCGGTCGCCGGGGAATGAGAGCAGGCGCACGAATGCGGCACCACGGACCTGTGCGTCCTGTCTGGAGCCAGTCCGCAGGCGATGGCTTTGCAGCGTTGGTGGGCAGTGAGTGTGTGCTTTCCCGCCTTCATTGTGCCACTCTGGGTCCCTCGGTCAGGACTCAGTGCTCCACCAGGAAGATGAGAACACAGGTGCTTACTGTGAAAGGGGCTGGTGTGCTGCCGTGGGTAACGCTGAGACCGGCTGGTCGCTGAGCGTGCTGGTGCTGGCACCCGACTGCTCTCGCACCCGTCTGCTGCCTGAGACGTGGTTGCTCTGGGTCCGCCTAGAAAAGCCTGGCAGTGTGTTTCAGTGAAGGTGATGGCCGGACAGTTCCCCTCCTCTGTTCAGCATCCCGCGTCCGCACAGCAGCATCAGAGAGAAGCAGGGAGGAGCCTCGTCTCGGGTAGTGAAGAGGACGTGGCTGGGCTGGGCTGCACGTAAAGATGCTGCCACCCTTGTGGGTCCCCAGTCGCACTCCGCTTGTCTGAGACCCTGGCTCTTCTGCAGCAGGCGGTGGGCTCACCAGGCCTTCTCTCCCAAAGAGCTGAGTGGGCGGCAGGCGGGCTGCTATTCCACTGCATGGCGGGGGTTGGGGGCGCAAGTCGGAAAGAGGTGCCATTGTCTGGTGGATCCCACCTCTGGGTGTCTGCCCTGGGCAGCAGGGACATGAGTGAGAGAGGACAGAGGTGTCCGTTGGCACTGTGGGTGAGTTCTGGGCTGGGAGTATATCCACAGTGATGGCCCATCACCCAGAGGGTGTGTGCAGTGCCCCAGACCAGAGCAGCAGAAGCTGGACAGTGACCCCTTCCCGGGGACAGAGCAGAAGGGACACCTAGGCGAGGAAGAGCCAGGAGCGGGCTCGTTGAGAAGAGCCCCTGTCACTGCAGAGCACTGACGTGTTGGTGGGTGTGCTGATGAAGTCGTCAGGGAGGTTGTCTGGGTGCAGAGCCACTGCAGGTGAGGAGGGGGCACGTGTGGCCCTGTGCTCTTGAGCGGGAGGGGAAAGAAGAAGGAAAGGCTGGCCACCACCAGGCTGATCCCCAGAATGACCTTTGTCTAAGAGGCCTGAATGGGCGCAGTCTCGGCTGTGTGGGTGGCAGCCGGCCAGCGGCCACCTTTCTCCCCCACTCGAGTGCTCAGTCGGCCAGCGCCGTCCATCCCTGTCCACTCTGTCAGCAGACTGCGCGCTGGGCCCTGCTGTGAGGGGCTTTTCCGACCCCTTTCCAGCAGTCCGTCTGACCGTGCATTTCCTCAGACCCTTTGTAAGGAGCCTGCCACCCTTCGACGGCTGCGTGTCCCAGGTCCTGAGTCTGGCCGCGGCGCCCACTGCAAGAGGCCTGGGCTGCTGCTTTGCCCTCGGCACCCATGCCAGTGAGTCGGAGTTACTGACAGGCAGGCCCTAGAGAGGAGGGCTTCCCTCTCCCCGAATGCAGCTCCCCGACAGAGCTCCCTCGTCCAGTCAAGGCTGACTGATGGTGGCGAGCTTGCTGCCCAGATGGGGGGGGTGGGGTGGGCAGACAGACGTTTGCCTAGTGGCATCCTTGATTGCTCGGTGCCCACCCCGGTGTCAGGTGCCGGGCTCTTCCCGTACTGCACTTCCTGACTAGCAGGATGGTGAGCATCAAGCTGAGGAAGGGCCTCTCCCCAGGCTGTAGTGGGGGCTGGTAAGACTCTCGTGTCCCACCACTCTGCCTGGAGGGACAAGAGATAGGACGAGCCCAAGCCCCAGACGGTCCCCAGCGGGTGGGAGGAGGAGAGTCGGCGACAAGAAGGCTGGTAGGGCCAGAGCTCAGACGCAGGAAGGGTTAGGGAAGGAGCAGGAGGGGGAACTGTGGGGGGTGGGCCGTCAGGGCCACGAAACAAAAGGTGTGCAGACGGCTGAGCCCCGGACTTTATCCAACGCGCAATTAAAAAGTGTGCAAAGCTGAAAAGCACAAAATGCCAAGAGCAGAAATGCCCTGTTGTACGTCAGGGGGCCCGCCTGACAACCACCCCAGCCCTCACAAGTTTTGGGGGCCCTCCTCTTGGCCCCGACCCTCCCGGGGCCAGCACACCTCCCGGGGTGCTGAGGACGGGCGGAGGGCTGCAGTGCTCTGTTGGTGGGCGCTGGTGCGGTCCTTGTGCAGTCGAGGGGCTGGTGTGTGTGCTGTGGTAACTATGGGGAGGTGCAGCGTTCACTTCTGGGGGGGATCGGCTGTTTCTTGTTGGAGGCCACTTCTAGGGTGTTCCTCTGGAGGCGGTGCATAGTCGTGTGTGTGTCCTAACGTCGGCCCAGCGTGGGTGAGGAGATTCACCCTAAAAGGGGGTGGGGAGCGTCCTGAGGAGAAACGTCGGACCACCGTGGTGTGCTCTTAGTCCTTGCGCCCCTGGGATGAGTGCGCTGGGACACGGCGGCCAGAGAAGATGTGCTCAGGCGGCTGGCACAGTGAAAATGAAACGAGGACCCTCCACTGTTAGGACGCCACGAGCTTTGAACCCTGAAGTGGTTGACCGGGGCACGTATGGGTCTGCACGTTAGGGAAGTCGTGAAGAAGAAGAAGGAAAAAGGGATGATGCCCAGGGTTAAGTGCTGGGCTGCTTCCTGAAGGGTTGGTGGGTCCAACCTCCAGCTGCTTCCAGAGCCACCTCCACACTCAGGAGCCCCGTGGTTACAACAGCCCCCACTGGCCGAGGGGTGGGGTGTGAGGAGAGGACAGGGGGAGGGCGCTGGAGCACTTAGGCGGGTGCCAAGTACTTCCGGGGCCACCATCTGGTCCGGGCACTGTGTCCGTGAACTCCTGTGGACCCACGCTCTTTTTCTCTTTTTCCTGACCCTGCAGCTTCTAACCGGAAGTCTTCCGTTGGGGTGAAAAAGAGCAAGAGCAGGCCGCTCACCCGGCAGCCAGTGGCGCGGCTGCCGGCTCCCTCCGAGTCTACCTCATCCCGCCTCGCTCATGTGAACCACTCCAGGCTACCAAAGAGACTGAAACCGCCGGCCAAGCCTTTCCTCTCCAAAATCAAGTTACGGAACCACTGCCGGCGGCTGGAGCCAAAGGCCACTTCCAGAAAACTCGAAATGGGCAGCCTCGTACTCAAGGAGCCGAAAGTTGTGCTGTATAAGAACCTGCCCCTGAAGAAGGACAAGGAGCCCGAGGGCCTGGCGCAAGCTGGTGCTGGTGGGGGGTGCTTGACACGACACGCGGCCAGAGAGCACAGACAGAACTCGGGGAGGGGCACCCCAGCACGGGGCGAGGGCTCCCCCTGCTCCCATGCCCCCCGGCGCTCAGCACGCACAAGGACCAGCCTGAAGGAGGCCTCGGACCCCCAGCTGGACCCCAGCGCAGGGGACAGCTACACAGAGGGTCTGGCAGAGCCGTGCACACGTGAGGCCCCGCCCCCGGCCCCCCGACTGCAGGAGGAGGAGGAGGACCCAGCACACGAGGCCACACCGCAGGGGGACTCGCCGACCCCTAAGAGTGACGGCAGCACTGCCAAAAAGAAGTGGCGGCCGGGAAAGACCGGAAAGCCCTTCACCAGGCCGGAGGAGCCCTTGCCGGGGCTCCGTGCCCCTGGGAAAGAGGGTACAGGGCCGGTCGTGGCGGGCGCCCACTGTGACCTGGGTGAGCACAGTGGCACGGAGGCCATGCCAGCGGGCTACGCAGCCCGCACCCCGTCTCCCGTGGGCTGCTCGGTGGTCACATCAGACAGTTTCAAAGCACGAGACGGCTTCCGGACTGCCAAGAGCAAGAAGCAGCGGCGCATCACGCGCTACGACGCCCAGCTCATCCTGGAGAACAGCTCGGGCATCCCCAAGCTGACGCTGCGCCGGCGGCGTGACAGCAGCAGCCGGGCGGCCGAGCCGGAGGAGGAGGACGGGGTCAACGCCTCCAAGATCAGCATCAAGCTGAGCAAGGACCACGAGAGCGACAGCAACCTCTACGTCGCCAAGCTGAACAACGGGTTCAACTCAGGGTCGGGCGGCAGCGCCACGAAACTCAAGATCCAGCTGAAGCGGGACGAGGAGGGCCGCGCTGAGGGGGGCGGGGGCGGGGGCGGCGGGGGCCTGTGCTGCGGCGAGGCCCTGTCGCTGCTCGAGTCGCGCATGGAGGTGGGCGAGTACGGCCAGTACGAGGAGAGCAGCTCCGGCTCCGAGTCGTCCTCAGAGGGCAGCGGGGACGAGGACGAGGACGATGAGGAGGACGACTTCATCCCGCTGCCCCCCGCCAAGCGCCTGCGGCTGATCGTCGGCAAGGACTCCATTGACATCGACATCTCCTCCCGGCGCCGGGAGGACCAGTCCCTGAGGCTCAATGCCTGAGCCCGGGCCCGTCCGCCTCGCAGGAGCCCACGCGCGTGCCCACGCACGCACGCACACACGCAGACGGAAGACAAGACTCCAGCTACTTCTCCCTCAACGTCCTGGCGCAGCACTTCTCTAGCCTCTGCGGGCGGCCGCGGGCCGTGTTTCCCGTGCGTGTGGTCCTCGTGCTTCTCCCCTGGCCGCCCCTGCCGGGCAGGGCCAGCCCAAGGCCAGCTCCGTCCTCGGTCGGTCGGGGGCTCAAGCAAAAACCACAGGGCCCCTCTGGCCACACACAGACGCCCAACGCGAGACTGGCCATGCAGTTTGTTCGAGTTGAAACCTTTTTTTTTTTTCCCTACTCTTTATTCTTTTTAAACTTTCTAAGAGCATCCACTGCTCTTTAAAACCCGGCTAAACAATAACTTAAATCATAGCGGCAGCATATTAAGGTTTTCTAGTATATGCTAATATCACCAGCAAGGACCTATATGGCTTTTTTATTTCTTTGCTACGTGCCCCTTCCCGCCCCACCCGCCCCGGATGTCCGTCGTCGAGTCTCCCGGCCGGCCCGGCCCCAGGTCCTGGTTTCCGGAGCAGCGTCCCGGGCGCTGTGGGAGCGGCTTCTCCCAGCGACAGACTGCAGAGTCCTGCGAGGCGGCGGGGGCCGGTGAGTCCCAGGCGCCGTATTTATTGCTTGTGGTGTAAATTAAAGACAATGTATTTAACACTTTTTGATCCTTTTAGATAAAATTGTTTTTTGCAAGAATGATTGGTGCTTATTTTTTCAAGAATTTGCTGTGAACCGTGAGGTGAGGAGCCACGTCGGTCAAACGAACCACAGCTGCCCTCACCGGGTCCTCCCAGTTTTTCTGTTGCACTTGTAAAATGCTACAAGGAATATTAAAAAAAAAAAAAAAAAAAGACAAAGAAGAAATCTATTCACTTTAACTTATAATAGTTTATGAAATAAAAACATGAGTCACAGCTTTTGTTCTGTGGTAACCTATAAAGTGTCTGTCTCAGAAACTCAATGTAAAGGACTGAAAACAATTGTAGATGTTGTAAATATTTGTGTGTTGTGAGGGGAATTTTTTTTTTTTTTCTGTCCTAAGGAATTAAAAAAGAACTTACCGGGAAGGGTTTTTTTTGTTTTTTTAAACTTTAGAAATATCCCTGCCAATAAAATAGGAACTGGTGCACCTGTCGTTTGGAAGCCCTGCGGCCGGCGTTCTTGCTTCGGTTTCTATTAGAAGAGCGTGAAGGAGCTTTGACGACTTTGTCGGTTAAAGAGAGGAGCCGGGCTTGCTGGGGTTTTGTTTTTGTTTGTTTTGAAGCACTTTGAGAAATGGAATTTAAGTAACTTATGAGCAGAGTTTGGATTACTACTTTATGTTCGACGCCAGGCCCCTCCCCGACGTCACTGCCCATCTGAGGGAAGGGAGCGGGGCACCAAGCCTGCGGGGACCGTGGGCCTCTGAGGGGTGTCTCGGAGAGCAGCCACTGCCCTGGGTGGCTGCAGACACCACCACCACCCCCCACCCACACACCCCCCCCATCCCTGCCGGAGCCTCCCTGCCTTCCCAGGCTCACGCCGGGGCAGTGTGTCAGTTGGCCGCCCATAGCTTGACTGCCAGGCAGTTACAAATTGAAGTCCCTGCCGTCCCCCAGAGCATTTCACATCTGTCTGCTCCAGGCATCCCCTTGGCCTGCACACCCCTCGCCCTCCCACACCCCCCCCCCACGCACCTGTGTGTGTCTGGTGCAGTTGAACCCCTCAGGTATTGAGTTGGAAACAGGTGGTAGAATTCATCGGTCCCTGTCCCCACCTCCCCCTCGGCTGCATGTCAAACTGTTCCCTGCACACAGCAGGACAGCCTGCTGCCCCACGCCTCTCAGCGTCCACCCCCCCCAGGCCCCCACGGAGAAGTGTAGCTGGGACCCCGGGGCTGAGAGCTTCCGTGTGCCCCTCTCCCTCCCACCGGGGCTGAAGAGGGACAGACAGGACCAAAGCTTGCTGGGGGCCTCCCGAGTGTCAACAAGAGCCATGTCAGGAGAGTCCATCCTCAGGAAACAGAGCATCCCGTCACCATCACCTCCCTTTGCTCCCCCCGCCACGCTCCAGCGTACCGTTAGTAACTTATTTATGGTGTGTGTTGGTGACTATCGTGGCCTCCTCTCGGGAGGCCGGCCTCCCCATGGGTCTCAGCGCAGTGACCTTGGTGACAAGTCACCGCCCCTCAGGAGTCAGAATGCACAAGCACTGATAATGCCTTCTAGGGGACCCTCACCTCCACTTGCTAAAGGTAGGGGCCTCGGGACTGTCCTGGACCTGCTGTCAGACTTGACCGTGTGGGCTGGCCAAGTCCCACACACTGGTGACCAGTGTGGAGAGGTTGCAATTTGATTAAAGAAAAAAAAAACCCGTCTAGCTTGAGTTTATGCAATGATCGGTTACAGATGTTGACGTTGTAAGAATTAGGAACTGCTCATAGAGATCTATGTGAAGCATTCAACTCAATCATTTTCCCAATGACTGTTGTAAACTGTCTGGCTGAGCTGTCATACCTTTGAGATACAGTGTATTCCTTGTACTGAAAGAATGAAAAAGGACTTTTTCAGCATTTGAGGTAAGTTCTTTAATGTTTCATTAAAAAAAAAAACAAAAACATTTTTTACAAATATTTTGTACATGCACTTGCAGTATTGAGGTTAATCATTTTAATAAATTCGGAAATTAAAACCACCTGGCCAGTGTCCACTGTGTCCGAGGAAGGGAGGGAAAGAAGATGGGGACCGCCGGCTTCTCTGACAGGCCCTGGGGGAGAGCTTCCTGGGCCCTGGTCTGCCCTGCCCTTGGATTGCAGGAGACCTTTTGTCCCCAAAATGGAGCAGGGGTAGCCCTTGCAGGGGTCTGGAAACTCGTGCCTTGGTTTTGGGGGCGGGGGGGGGGGTCACTGCTGCATTAGTACCCTCCCCAGCTCCTGATATCACAGCTGGGGGAGGGAACCAGCAGGTGGGGGGTGGGCATGTGTCCGTTAAGCTTGACACCATCGGAAAGCCAGGAGGTCAGAGCCTAAGAGGGGCCCCGGTCACAGAAACCCTCGCTCTGAGTGGGACTAGACCGCAGTGAGGTTTGTTTGACCCTGAGCCCGCTGGGCCGTGTGAACCTCACAGTCTCCGGTCAGGAATAGTCATGGCCCCGGGTCCAGGTGTGCTGAAGGCCTGAGGAGAAGTGGCCCAGGCAGCACTTGATCTGTTAACATGGAAGGAGCTGCCCCCTTCACGTTCCCAGCAGAGGGTGGCATGGCTGCTGAGTCCCCAGCCTCTTTGATGAGTCACTCCTGCCCAGTAGCCGCAGGCAGCTTGAGGGAGGGCAACCTGTTCCCAGAGCCCTTTGGGGTTTCTGCCTCCCCCTGGACCCACATTCTTTCCAACACACCTTATCCTGCCTTCTGATGCCTGTCCTCAGCAGAACACCCACTAACTGCCAGCCTCAGGACACTTCTGTAGCCCAGCACCCAGAGCATGGCCGCACTGTGCCCACTACTGCCAAGAACATGCCCCTTCACACAGACCTGGACGGAGGAGGCACCTAGAGGGGACCGTGTGCTATGCGGACGGGAAGCCTTGTCTGGAGGGCAAGACAGGCTTCTGTTAGCCCGGTTAGGGTCCGATCGGTGACAGGTTTCTAGTCAGATACATGTGCAGTGGCGATTGCTGGCTTGGGAAACTTTTCCCTAGAAGTCGGTTCTGCTCAGACTGAGATCTAGGGGGACTGGAGGTCACGTGAGCCAAGTTCATTTCTCTAGGACGTGTTTGGACAGCACCCCATGCAGTTGGTGGGTGGGGCAGTGGGCAGAGGCGCTGCGGGGGACTTGTAGAGAGGACTCTGGAGAACTTGGTTCAAAACCAAGGAGAGCATCTGGGCCCTGAAGGAAGAAATGAGTGACAGCTGGGGCAAGTGGGTCATTGTGCAGTCACTGTTTTGTTTTGTTTTTTTTAATCCGGAAGACAAATTCCAGCCAAGCTTCTGCAGAGAGAAATGAGAGTATAGTGGCGGACACAGAGATGGACCCAATCTCAAATGTCACATAGGAGAATATCTCTCCTTAAGTCTTAAGGCAGAAGTTCTCAATCTGTGGGTCGAGACCCCTTTGGGAGTGCAAAGACCCTTTCACAAGTCACCTAAGACCATCGGAAAACACATTTCCCAGGGTCCTAGGAACCGGGACACCCCTCTTCTATCCGTCTCCAGGTGGGTCTACCCACATGCAGACACGCCCACAGACAAGGATTGAGCATGAAGACTGTTACCCATGCAACACTGACTTGTCATTAGAGAGAAATTGTTCACCATATATAATGACATTGTTTTTGTGATGAATCACGATGCTGTATGTTCAATTTGTAACTGAAAATACACCCTGGCTGAGCCCGGGTGGCGTAGTGGTTGTGCGCGGGACTGTGGCCCACTGGGTTGGAGGTTCAAATCCAGCAGCAAGGCTGGGTCTCCTACTCCCACCACCAGAGGGCAGTGATGCCCCCCCCCAAAAAACAAAACAAACAGAAAATACACCCTGCATACCTGATATTTCATGATGATTCATAGCAGTAACAAAATGACAGTGATGGCTGTGTAGCAACAGAAAAAAATGTATGGTTGGGGGTCACCACCACAGGAGGAGGTACACGAGAGGGTTTTGGCATGAGGAAGATTGAAAACCACTGCTCCAAGGGACCACACACCTCAGGTTCCCAAGCAAAACACGGAGAGGGAGAAAACACGAGCCTGGGAGGGGCGGAAAGCCATCTTCTGAATGGGTGAATGAGTCAGTGCTTACTGAGTGCAGCTTGGCGCCAAGCCCAGGGCCCTTCGGGCCCCTCCTCGGTAACCTACTGACCCTGCCCATCCCAATCACGTGGCTGCACCTTGACCTGCAGACTTCTGGAAGAAGGATTCCTGCCTATGCCTGTGCCCCGTGACCTCCCTGGGGCCCAGAGATGTTTGTGTGTGGGTTATTGTGCGGATCAAGCCGACCCTGCCCCCTGACGGAGCAGCAGAGCGGGTGGTGCATTTGTTTTCCCCATCCTGGGATCCCCAAGGGTGAAAGCTCTTTAGCTGAAGGGGTGCCTCAAAGTCAAGGTTGCTGAGGTCCAGAGAGAAAGGAGGTCCAAGGTTTCCCACTTCTGCTTCTTTGCTAGGACCTTCGGGCAGCAGTGTAAAACAGCCGCGCCCGGCGCTTGCTCTTCCTGCAAAGAGTGGCGGTCTTTGAACTCACAGGAGCAGTTCCCCCTGCGCTCGGGGTAAAGTGACCAGATTTTAAGCGGGACACCATTGACGGGGCGGGGGGGGGGAGGTTGTTGAAAAATTTGGTCTATATGGAGCAACAAAAATTTTCATAGAATATAAAAATAGTATTGTAATATACTTATTTTAATTTGGGGGGTGAGGTGGCAATCACTGCTCTCTGATGGGAGTGGGAGGCCCAGCCTTGCTCCTGGAAAGCTGTTGCTGGATTTGAACCGCCAAGCCAGTAGGCTGCAGTCCCGCACTCAACCACTACGCCACCGGGGCTCAGCCCTACTTACTTTAATTTTAAAATGCCGCGGGATGTTGTTAAATTGTTACAAAGCGGGACGCCTGGTCACTTTACCTAAGGGTCACTGTGAGTCCGCATCCACTAGGTGGCAAGGAGTTTGATTTGGAGGTAGCGTGTGGTGACACACTGGTTAAGCACTTAGCAGCTACCTCAAAGGTCCCGGGCATCCACTCCCAGGAAGCCTTGCATTCCAGCAGGGCCAGTCCTCCAAACTAAATCAAACCCACTGGCCTGGAGTCAGTACTGACTCAGCAACAAACCTCTGTGTCCCACAGGGCTGCAGGCGGCGGCGGCGGCTTCGAACTGCCGACCAGGCGGATCGCAGCCCAGCGCATAACCCCTGCACCACCACAGCTCCTTGGGGTCATCTCATATCATGACTGTTAAAAGCCCAGCACACCTCATCGGGCCACGCAAAACCAGCTCAGAAACCGAGAAGCAGGGCTTGGAGCGGAAGGAGGCACTTCCCGGCAGCTGAAACTCAGGAATGGTCTCCTTGCACCGTTCTTAGTCAGCACTCAAGCAGTGTGGCGGGGTAGCCATCTTCCGGATTTCTGGGTGTCGACGAGTTAGCACTTCCCCTGTTGCAGGGGAACATTTGTGGAAACATTTCCATTGGCATTCCATGGATTGCTGGAGTCTTCCCCCACCACACCCACCCACACTCTCACCAAGACCTTCAACGCAGCTCAGAATTCTTCCTTTCGTTTCACTGGTTCTTGCCACCTTGTGAAACGGTCCAACGTGGACTCATTTTTGGTACGGTGTGATTGTGTTATTCCTTCCAGCACTTCCTGTGTCAGTCGCTCCCGTCCCCAAAGGATCCTTCAATAGTGCAACTCAAGGCTTGATGAGTCTTGCATTCGTTCAACTTGGGTATACTGAGTGTGTTCCTCCCTCTCAGTGTCCTAACTTTGTGTGATTGCACATTTCACGACGATACTTGGTCTTTTTAAGCCACTTTGGAATGTTCTGTTCCACACTTCTACTTCATTCATTCTTTCCTATGCTTTATCTTCTTGACAGTCAAGAACAAGTTCCAGAGTCTCTTCTGACCTTCCACTTTGTTGTTTTTTCCTGTCTTTTTTGTTTTTTTGTTTGTTTGTTTGTTTGTTTTGTTTTGGGGGGGGCATAATTGCCTTTTGTTGGTAGGAGGCCCAGCCCCACTGCTGGAATTGAACCTCCATCCCAGTGGGCCACAGTCCCGCGTACAACCACTACGCCAGCAGGGCTCAGCCTTCCCCTGTCTGTTTTGTTTTGTTTTCTGGGCATCACTGCCTCTGGTGATTGTGGGCGCTACCCAGTGCTGCTCCTGAGAACCACCGTTGGATTTGAACCACCAAGCCTGCTGGCCGGAGTCCCTCACTCAACCACTTACCCCACCTGGGCTCAGCCCTTCTCCTTTTTTTTTTTTTTCCTTCTCCTTTTTAATGACCCTTTTCTCCCATAACTGATGACCGTGATGTCACCCTGCCACTCCTCTGATCTGTGGTCATTTGTGTTGAACGTGTCACCTCTCTTCTTGAAATTCCCCCTACATTTGGGTCGTACCGGGGGTAGCACAGACTTGTCTTGATTTTTTTTTTCCCCAATTCAACTTGAATTTGCATATTGTTGTTTTGGGACAAAATCAGTTAATCCACGTGCAACTTTAATTAAAGTTGGTAAGCCTTGATTAGCCAGCAGTCATGGGGCACCTGGAGCCTAATTCAGGAGTCCTCAAACTTTTTCGACAGAGAGCCAGCCAGTTCACTGTCCCTTCAGACCGTTGGAGCGCCAGACTATAGTTAAAAAAACAAAACAAACAACAAAAAAAACACCACTATGAACAAATTCACTGCAGTCAGCAAAAACACCCGGCGGGCTGGATAAATGCCCTCAGCAGGCCGCATGTGGCCCATGGACTGTAGTTTGAGGACCCCTAGATTCTTCCAAGACCATTAGTGCTTAAGGTGAAAGGGTTTTATACTATGGGGGAAATAAAACAAGGCATAAGGGGCAGGAGAGATCACACGGTAAGGGGGCAAGGGGAACTTGGATACAAAGGCAGGAGCTTACAAAAAGAGCGGGTGCTTTCAGACACCATGGACAGTTTCCAGAACAAATGGTGAGGGCTTGGCAGTTACAAAGTATATCCGTTTCAAGAAGAATTACAGTAGTTACAATACTGCCACATTTGGATCAGCACAAAATGGCTACACTTGGGCTGATGTATGGTTACATTGTTAACATGGTTACATTGACTGCTACATCATGGTTTCATTGGAAGTAATTCTGGTGAGTTCCTAACATGGTCTAGTCCACAGTTGGACCCTAGCCCTGTTCTGACCGATGATATTGATTCTTTCCACAGAGGAAGCTGACTGACTCCATGTATCCAGTCCCATGGATGTGCCTGGAAAGGGTGTTTACAGCGAGTGAGGTGTTGGTCGGTCCGCATGCTCTCCTGTAATCTCCTACTTCGTTTCTATCTCCACGACCAGTTTTTCCACCCACCAATCCGCCTGTTTCCAACTCCCGTCTTCTGATCACCAGCAATTATCCATGCATCTTGCTTGCACGTGTGATCCATTTCAGGCTGCAGAAGCTGGTAAAATCTTCAATGTCTTCTTCATTGGCATTGGTGGTAGGGCACAAAGACTCCTACAGGCTGATTCTCCCAGTCAGCATGTGGATGTCATTCTACCGGCCAGTGTTGTACTTCAAGACAGGTCTGGAAATGTTCCTTTTGACGATAAACACTGTGACTTTCCTCTTCAATTTGCCATTGCTGGCACAGTAGGCCACGTTGGACTCAAAAAGGCCCCAGGGCTGAGCCCCGGTGGCGGCGTGGTGGTGCGCGGGA
>PVJH01024222.1:0-33449 GCA_004026705.1 Nesogale talazaci | reverse complement strand
GAAGAGTACTGAAAGTACAATGGACTGCTAGAAAGACAAATCAAACTGTCTTGGAAGAAGTATGGCTGACTGTTGGTGACCTGTCTTGCTTTTTGCTGCCTGAATTCCTCTACAGAGGACTACCCAGCAGCCCTCAAGACTTGAAGACTATCAATGTATTAGCTGTCTCACAGAAGTGAATTGCACCGGGCCATTTATATTGCTTTATAGATTAATTAACTGTCTATTTCTTATGTTACATATATCTATATAAAATCACTAGTGTCCTGGTTTTGTTTCTCTAGAGAACCCTAACACAATATTTTTGATGTCTTTTCATAGCTCAAGTCTCCTGTCATTAGTGTCCAATGGGTCAAATCTCTTCTTGAGATGTTCTCGAAATTCAGGTGAGGCAGACTCCAGGTCGTATTTTGTTTTTTGTGGATTTGATTTAGTTTTATTCAGCTTTAACCTGAACTTAAATATGAGTAACTGATTGTCTGTTCCATAATTAGCCCCTGGATAGGTTTTAACTGTTTATATGAACTCCTCATTGTCTCCTCTCACAGACAGAGTTGATTTTTGATTTCTGTATTCCATCTGGAGAAGATATTTGCTTTGAACAAGGCCTTGGTTTTGCAAGATTCTCTCACACAATCCCTCATTTCTGTTTCTATCACCAATTTTCCTAGAGTCATACGTCAAACATTCCAAGTTCCAATCATTAGCAGATTTTTCATATGTTTCTCCTTGAGTTGTGCCCATTAACAAAGGAAGATTCCAAAGTCTTCACTCACACGGACTTTAACCACTCACATCACTATGATCCACTCCACTGTGATACAGCAGGTCCTCTTTAGTCATATTTCCAGTGCCCTCCCACTCAAAAGACCCATATTCTAGCACTATCTTTGATACTATTCTACTTCTATTAACTGGGCCCCTACTATCTGACAATGTCTCAAAGCTATACGAAAGGTTTTCAATGGCTACTTCCTTCTTCATTGTCTGTTCTTAGTTCAGAAGCTCGTCCGAAACCTATTTATTCACCTTGGGTGACCCTGCGGGCATGTGAAATATCAGTGACATTCCTTCCAGCATTGTAGCATCACAAAACCATCACAATATGGCAAAATGACCAAAGAGCGGTGGAAATTTAAGTCAGTAAGCAAGACAAAGTGTAAAATACCTGTTTTTGTTTCACTACTACTTTCTGCCATATTTCAATCAAGTATTTATTAATGCCTGATTTTACTGTTAGGATTCTTGGTTTCATAGTGGTTAAGTATTTGGCTGAAGCTGAAATGTGAGCAATTTGAACCCAACAGCCCTGGACAGGAAAAGCATGTGGCTCTATGGGCAATTCTACTCTGTCTGATAAGGTCACTATGAATTGAAATCAAGTTGGCCACTGATTTTTGTTTTTCTTTCACTGACATTTTTGCCAAAGGTGAGAGAATAGCCATGATGGACATAAAAAATGTACCCTGACCATAAGTGAGTGAAACACTATGTGAAAAGGAAATGTCAAAATAGAGATGGGAGCTCCTGTTTAATATTCATGATCTTTTACCACTTTCTTAATTTATATAAAATACTGGGAAAAAACACATGGCTTTAATTATAGCTATAATATTGGTGGCTGTGAGAGTTTTACCATGTATAAGTATTAGTATATTCTAGAGGACTTGTGAAATATAGAGTTGGAGGCCATCCCTAGAGTTTATGATGCAGACCTGGGATCTGAGAATTTGCATTTTGAAAAGTTTCCCAGTCAAGTTGCTGCTGCTGATTTAGAGCTAACATGCTTGACAACGATGGCTTAACTGAAAAAGATGTATGATTACATAAGAATATAACATGGTAGTTTTGTGCTTATGTTAATTTCATGATTGAGATGTAGGGGTGGAGTCTAGCCTATTAATCTGGAGATAGCCATTGAGTAGCCAATGAGGCCTCCGTGTGGGCATGGCTTTCTCCTGACACATCTGGGAACTCTTGTGGCATTTCCCTGAGGGAGATGAGAAGCCATCTCCCAGGTTGTTGGGAGTTAGTTTCAGAGACGATTAGTCATGGACAAGACAAGATGGCAGGGTTCGAAAAGCTGATGGAGCTGGAGGAGAAGCCACACAGCTTTGCCTGATGAAGCCAGGCCTCTGAAGCTGGAGAGGCCACGTGGAGACCCCTACCAGCGATGAGTTGCTTCTGCCACTACTGGATGCTATTGATGGAAAATGAGCCCTGGAAGCGAGGAGCCATGAGGAGACCCCTGCCAGTGCCGGGATTCTGTACCCACTGACCTGTGACTTCATGAGTCGGAAGGAGACTTTTTAGACTGGTATTGGGTATATAGGCTAATATCGGACTTATGACTTTGAACTTCACTAGGCTGGGATGCTTTTCCAGTGTTCCATTCCTTTTGTATATAAACTCTTTCCATATGTCCATATGCGTGTCTATGAAATTTGTTCCTCTAGTCTACCCGCACTAACACACATAACAAATGATTGCTCAGAATTTAAGTTGGCCTTTCCCCTGCTCATTCATGTGTCAATTTACTGTAGGCTTCTTGAAGCCAGAGCCAGTGACTTGTCCTCCTTTTTGCACCAATACCTACTAGAGTACCTGGAACCTACTAGACCCACAGTATATATAAATATGCCTGAACAATCTATCTTTTTAAAACACCCTCTGTTGGCTCCATCATACCTGATTATGATTTTCTAAACATTTCCCATTAAGATAATACTACCAAGAAAAATCCTCAAGCTCCAGTTAAAGAATTATCTCAGAGACAACATATCTGTCCCATGCTTATTGAATTATGCTTTCTTTCAATTCAGGACAAGCAATGTTGCAGTTGGGAAAAACAAAAGCCAGCAATTAAGAAATGATTTGTGTGTAGGTACAAATAAGAATCTTAATTCCCGATGTCAATTAAACATTAATATTTAGATTTTCATAAGTTACTAATAAAAAGTAATCAGCTATGCACCCACTTTGCAGGCAAATTCATGTTTCATTCTTAATCAATTCAAATTTATTCAGGCCCATCCAGATGAGTCATTCTTTACCCTTTACGGAAAAGAAATCTTTCTGTTTCTACTATCTATAGGAATCATGCAGGCTCTTTTGGCTTACATAGCGTGCACCTTGATTAGGTGTGGGTGGCATCAACATCAGTTACCCTCCAGTTGAGTAGAGTCCATGTGGTAGAAGTGCACTGGGTAGGGTTTTCAAGACTGAGGTGTTACATAAGTAGATTGCCAGGTCTTTATTCTGAGGTATTTCAGGTTGCCTTTGAACTGCTAGCCCTTTGATTTATAGTTGAACCCTTAATCACATAAAATAATGGTTTCCTAAGAAGTATAAAAATCCAAGTATCAAGAAGCCACCACCTTTAAAGGCTTTCTAGCTAAGAAGATGAATTAAGAAAGTATGTTTCAGATAGACTCATTAGAACCATGAGACTTGTCATTTTCTATGTCTTTTACACTCTAAAGAGTCCTGGTGGTGTGGAGGTTGACATGCTGGGCTGCTAACTGAAGGGGCAGCAGGTTCAACCAACCAGCTGCTCTGGGAGGAAAAAAAGACTCTTTGGTCCGCTAAATATCTACAGTCGTGGAAACCCACAGGGGCAGCCCCGTTGTGTCCCAAAGGGTTGCTTTGAGTGGAAATTAACCTGATGGCTGTGAGATTTGAGAGTGTAATTTCACCAGAATTACAATATCTCACATAGGCTAGTTTCTTCAACTCCAAAGTCATTTTTGTTATCTGAGAAAAAGCGCTTCATTTCTCTGGGAAGCAAACAAACAAACAAACCCTGAATCTTATAATTAAAAGATCTGCTGCATTGAATTTCAGAAACTGCACAGTGTTGCATTTAAAACAGCCATTAAAAACTAGTTAGAAAAGTTGTCATCTAAATTAACATTTAAAATAGCATTGATAAATTGAAAGAATGGCTGGACAAAGGTATGAGACATTCTGTCAGGTCAAATATTTTTCCCCATGAATAATAGGCAGTTTTGTGGAGGACAACGATGATCCCATGCAACTGCTGAGACACTGAGATAAATCTAGACATTCTCCAAAAAAGAGAGATGTTATTGTGTAGCCAATGAATCAAATGATTAAAAAAATAAACCAGAGCAAAGACAAGGGCTTATTTAACCCTCAACAATCAGAGGATTGGTGGCTGCATAACACAATCTTCTGAGATTTTCATTGTCTAATGAAAAATGACCTTGGTGGCAACAAATCCCAGCTATCATTTGATAAGATTTGCAAAATAAAAGATTCAATCACTTCAAATATCCTTTTCCAAAAAAAATAATAACAGCTGTACATGGGGAACTTGCTAATCTGAACACACAGTAATCAAATCAGCTACATCTGTGGAAATAGTTGATGGAGAACATGAATATCAATAATCAAATAAGGCCGAGGCTGACTGTGAATTTGAACATTAATTGCTCAGAGGTAAGTTCAAGTTGAAACTGGAAAAAAAATGAAATCATAAGTACAAGAGCAAAGCACAGCCTCAAGTATGTTTCACTTCAATCTCGAGACCTGTTCAAGAATGGAGGTGATGCATTGAACACTAATGACTGAACACCAGGCCACTTAAGGAATGACCCTAAGGACACCCTGCATGAAGAAACCAAAGAGTTATTTAAAAAGAAAAAAAGAAAAGAAAGATCAACACTGATGCCAGAAGAGAATCTGAAACTCTCTTCTGCAAAGGTGCCAAAACCTGGATAGAAGCCCCAAAAGGATGACTGTTCTTGCATTTCTCAAGGAGAAAGAGCATAAGCAAAATTCAGGCCTTAGTTTTCAATATTCAAGGATTTTATGGAAAAATATCAAATGGTATAGGAAGGATCAAGTAAGGACATAAGGACTACAAAGAGCCTAAGTATCAAAAAGAATTTTATTTCAGGTGGTAGCTTATGACCGAGAACTGAGAGGATTGAAAGCAGTCCAAGTTTCATTGCAAGTATTGGCTAAAAATCAAAGATTGTCCATTGAGACGTTTGAACAAACAGACGAAACTCTGTAACTGCTTACTTATCTAGGTCAAGATGTTTGGAAGACGGCTACCTATTTGACCACCAACTAGAAGAGATCCATATTGATGCTGATTTCATAAAAGGTGCTTAACTAGATTGCAGAAAGTATCAATATCATTAATAACACAGGAAAGTGAAGTTTTTCTGAAGATAATTCAGTGACAGAGAGCCACTAGACACTCAAGTTGGATTCTGAAGAGACTTGAAATAAGGGATATCATTGCTGATGGTATATGGATCATGGATGAAAACAGAGAATTTCAAAAGGATATGCAGTTGAATTTTATTGACAATGTGTATAATATTGTGAATAACAGTAATTCCATTTTACTGGGTTTATGGGGAACCTGTACATCAGGGTTCTTTCCATTCACTATATTTATTCAATCTGCATGCTAAACAAATAATCCCAAAAGCTTAACTATAAGAAGAAAAAGGGAGCATAAAATTGGAGGAAGGCTCATTGAAACATAATATGCAAATGACCCAGGCTTGTTTGCTAAAAATGAAGAGGATTTGAAGCACTTATTAATAAAGATAAAAGACTATATCTTTAGTATTGGATTGCATTTAAACATAAAAACAAAACAAAAGCTCTCATAAATGGACCAATAAATAATATCGTGATAAATGATAAATAAAACACTTAAGTTTTATTGAAACCCAAAATCAACAATCAGGGAATCAACAATCAGAAATTGAATGATGTATTGAACTGGGAAAATCTGGTACAAAAAACCTATTTTAAATGTTAAAAAACAAAGGCGCTACCTTGAGGATTAAGGTTCATCTAACCCAAACTGAGTTTTTTGGTTTTTTTGGGGGGGCATCATTGCCCTCAGGTGGTGGGAATAGGAGGCCCAGGCTTTGCCCCGTGGAGCTGGAATCGAACCTCTATCCCAGTGGGTCGCAGTCCCACGCACAACCACTATGCCACCGGGGCTCAGCCCCTGAGTTGTTTTTTCATTGCTTCAGATACATGTGAAAGCTGAACATTGGATATGGGAAACTGGAGAAGTATCGGCACCTTCAAGTTATGGTATTGATGAAGAATATTGAGTGTAACCTGGACTGCCAGAAAAATGAATAAATTTGTCTTGGACAAAGTACCATCAACATGTTTTTGAGAATGAAGAGTGAACAAATTTCCTTTTCCATACTTGGAACATGTCATCAGGAGAGCTCAGTCCCTGAGAAATGACATCATTCTTGGTATAGCAGACGGTTGGCAAAAAGTGAAAGACTCAGTGAAATGGATTGACATAGTGAACACAATTGTGGATTCAAACATAACAAAAATTGATAGGATGATGCAAACCAGGCTAGAGCTGGGGTCGACAAACTCTTGAGACCGAAGAGCCAATCCTATCCCTCCTAACAACTTTAAAAATCACTCAAGAGCCTTAATATGTTTTCCCAGACAAATGAAATCACCATGATCTGAAATAATCACCTTCGGATGTTTTCAGTGTTACTTCAGAGCTGCATGTTCACACGGAAAGAGTTGCATATGCCCCACAAGCCACAGTTTGCCGACCGCTGGTCTCGAGAACTGTTGTGGGACAGAGCTGGCTCAGGTCACCTGACAACAGCAACAAAATAAGAATTCCTAGCAATTTCTGTATTTATAAATTACAGAACTTTAAGATGTATCAACTGACCATATTGATTTACTTTGCCCTGGTTTTTGGAACTTGCTGGTGGAAACGCAGTTTAGCTGGAAATGTAGCATGATACTGTGACTTGGTATTTGTGAGCTTGTTTAGCCCATCTTAATGTTTTTTTCTTTTTATTTATTTATTTATTTATTTATTTAGTGGCTTCACTGCCCTGATATGAGTAGCAAGTCCAGCCTTGTTCCTGGAGAGCTGCTACTGGATTTGAACTGTCAACACTGTGGGCTGCAGTCCCACAAACTACCACTAAGCCACCAGGGCTCAGCCCATCTTAATGTTTTGATGTGATTTTTGTCAGTGTTATTTTTGGGTGCCTTTCATCAGTTCTGACTCATGGCAGCAACATGTACAACAGAAGGAAATACTATCCAAATCTTTGCCATCTTCAAAGTGCTGTTATTTCAGAGCACATTGTTGCAGACACTGTGTCTACCTAGCTCCTTAAATTGTCTTCCTCTTCATTGATGACCTATTTTTTCAAGTATAGTGTCCTTTCCCAGAGACTGGCTGCATGTCCAAAATATAGGAAATGAAGTATTTCCCCACTTGACATTTAAGGAGCTGTGTCAGGCCAGTTAACCACAGAAACACATCAAGTGCTACTCCTATATAGGAAAGACGGTTTTATATCAAGAAGTAATTGCACACCAAGAAAACCTCCAGTCCAGTCTGACTTAAGTTTGTAAATCTGATACTAGTCCATAGTTCCTTTTCAGACTCACACAGCTATAGGAAATGATGCAGAATTCAGGGAGCTCACAGGCTGGTGGGTACAAGGTGTTGTGGATGCAATGGCAGTGCATGCATCTCCAGGGCTATGGCAGGGCTCAGAGTGGTCCACCAGGGAGGTAAAGGCAAAGAGGGGAAAGGTGGTGGTTCCCAGGACTTTTCTTATGAGAAGACTCACCCATAAGGAGTCATCACCAGGCTGTGACCTGTCTGATAGGCTAAACGCCTGTAGTTTCATATATCTTTACGTTGACATGAAATTATCTAACTACCACAGGAGCATTCTGTTTTTACTTAATGCAAAACAGATTTTCTGTTCTTGCAGACAATGGTTCTTTCAAGATTCTTCACCAGCAACATAATTCAAACACATCAATTATTTCTTATTGCCCAACGTTCACTAGTATATTGAAAATGCTTTGGTATAGGTTAGGTGCACCTTAATCCTCAAAGGGATACCTTTGCTGTATAAGACTTTGGTTGGTTCAAATCCGGCAGCAGCTCTCCAGGAGCAAGGCTGAGCCTTCCACTGCTAAAAGAGGGCAGTGATGTCCCCCTCCCCCGCATAAAAGACTTTGGTGAGATCTTGTGCATCGTAGGAGCCCTGGTGTCGCAGCAGTTACTTGGGCTGTGTTCCACATGGTTAGCAGTTCAAAACCACCAGCCGCACTGCAGGAGAAAGCCTGCACTTTCTTTTCCGATCAGTCAAAAGTTATCTCAGAAACCAAGAGGGGGTCTCTGTGTGTCAGCAGGAATATGTGATAGCAGTGGGTTTGGCTTTTGGTTTGTGCAACATTTGTCTATTGCAATTCATTGATTTCTTTAATGTTGCTTCCATAAACTTTGTTTGTGGATCCAAGTAAAATGAAATCTTTGACAACTTCAGTATTTCCCTGTTTGTTATGATGTTGCCTATTGGTGAAGTTTTGAGGATATTTGTGTTCTTTACATCTTATTTATTTATTTTGAGTTTTCAGTGGACTCTATCAAATTCCTGAAATTCTAGACTTACAATCTCAATGTATCTTGCATTCTTTTTCTTATGGGGTGGCTTATTAATGCTTTCAGGATGTGAGTTTTGACAATTAAATGGGAAGGGATCTTTTATGTCTCTGGTTTAAAGAAGAACTTAAACTTTGCAATCAATTATTCATTCCTAGGGTTTTTCATATTAGAAAGAAGTAGGGTGAGACTTTGTCTCATATACTTTGGATATGTTATCAAGAGAGGTTATTTTTTCAAAAAGACATTTGAAATGAGGAGACAGGAAAGTAACACTTAATATAGTCTATTTACATGAAACTTTACATTCTTTAAAAATTCATTTTTCTTCATAACGCTTCTTCTAAGGAGAAATAATAATAAATCTCCATCTCACACTTGAGGAAATTGGGAACCTAGAAAATAAATTTTCTGGCTCAACTCAGACAGCATTTAAGTGATAGATTCAAACTCTAGACAAATTTATGCTTGCCTACAAGGACAGTGTTTATTTTATAAATTCTTAAAATAATTTATATGCTTCCCCCCACCCCGAGGTGTTTTCTAAATTGAGTAGCAGATTCAAAGTAGATCTATAGTTTAAGACTTCAGGTTTGTTCCCAGCAGATCTCTCAACCTTTATTTATGCTAAAGCTCCTACATGCCTGTGTCAGAGCTAAAAGCAAAAAACGAAATTCGCCACTGTGACTGCACTGTAAGGAACCACAGCATGAGACCCTGAGTCATAGGAACCCTATGGGTGGAATTGCCCTCTGTGGGTTTCAGAGAAGATAACTCTTTCCTGGGATCAAAACCTCCTTCTTGCTCTTAGGGGGTGCCTGGTGCTTTCTAACTGCTGACTTTGTGGATCCCAGATTAACATGCCACCATTACACCACCAGGGGCCTTAATTCTGGCTAGAATGGGGCAAAGCTCAAAACGTGAAAGCTGGACATCGACTAAGGGAGACTCAAGAAGAATCTCATTTGAACTGTGGTGCTGGGAAAGCATATTGAAAGCAACGTGCTAGAAGGACACATCACTCTGTCTTGGAAAAAGTGCAGCCCGAGTGCTTCCTTAGAAACAAGGATGGCAAGACTTCACCTTCCGTACTTTGGACATAGTGTCAGAAGAGGTCAGATCCTGGAGAAGGACATTATACTCAGATTAAAAAACAAGAGGGAAGTCTATCAGCGGGACGGATGAGAATGGCGCTGGACAGTGCAGTGTTTCCTTCAACCTGGCATAGGGTCAATGAGGGTCAGAATTGATTCCATGGAATCTGACAACAACAACAACAACAACAAAAACAACAACAGCAGCAACAGACTCCTTAGAAAAATCAATCATACAAGGCCAAAGAGGTGTTTTCTAAATTGAGTAGCAGATTCAAAGTAGATCTATAGTTGTCCAGGTTTTCTCAAAAAACAAAAAAAGAAAAGAAAAGAAAGGATAAGGAAAAAGTATGCATTTAAATGGAGGGAGAAAGCGGAAAGATTGCAATTACATTGTTAGAATTGTAATTAGTGCCATGAAATAAAATGCGCATGATACGTAGAGTAAAAAAGCCAATTTGCTCTGTACACTTCCACTCAGTTCACAATAAGATTACAAAGAATCCTCCCTAGTAATCAAATAAACCTAGACTCAAACTCACTATCATCAACTTGCTTCCAACGCATAGCAAGCGTACGGACCAGAGTAGACTTGTCCCTGTGGGTTTCTGAGACTGTAGCTTTATTGCAGCAGAAATCTTCACCTTTCTCCCTTGAAGCACCTGCTGGTTTGGTTCCAAACAGCTTACCTTGCAAAGTTCAGCTCAATGTGTAACCGCTAGGTAATCAGGTTTCCAATAAGTAAAAAGGCTTTGTAAAAATATTGCATAAAAAATACTACATTTGACCTTAGCCAAAGGCTGAGAGAATAATAATAAAATAAAAAATGTTTAAAAATAAGAGCATTTTCTTTTCAAAGATTATTAATATTGTTTTATGTATTTCTATTTCAGTTTTAATATTACTTTGTCAATCTATGTAGAAATTTCTGCTGAGATCTTGAATAAATTTCACTGAGGCTAAAGACGAGTGAAGAATCAACATATTTATATTTACAATACTGGTTTTACGTGTCAGTATCGACTCCTTGGCAACATTTTTTTGGTCTTGATTTAATTTTCTCAGCAGTGTTTTAATAGGTTTCTGTGCAGAAGTTTTGTGTAATCTTGCTAGATTGATTCCTCGATATTTGAGGGTTTGGAATACTTTAAATATCATCTCAATCTTTTTCCAATTGTGCAGAAAGCACATGCTTATATATATTAGCTTTTATCAAAGATATATACTGCATTCACTATTAATTCCAAGTCATAACCTTTTTGGATTTTTTACATGGGAAATCATATAAAGTATGCATTGTAGCATTTCATTATTTCAAAGGATTATCATTTTAATATTTCTAGTGCATTTTGGTCTTGACAAAATTTTTTTGTGTTGAAATGTCTTTATTCACCTCCCCTTTCAAAAGATATTTTCTTTAATTTGTATAGAAATCTAGGCTGGTAATTTATTCCTCTTTAACATTTTAGAGAAATTATACCATTGTCTTGTAGCTTCCATTATTTCTGTTGAAGAAAATAACTTTTGTTCCTTGGATGATTTTAATATTGTCTATTTTTGATTTTCAGCAGTTCTAATATGATGTACCTAGGTGATATTTGTTGTTATTGCAATATTTATCCTGTGTAGGGTTCTATTGCTTCTTCATATGTAATTTGACATCTTTTAGTCATTTTAGACACATCTCTTCAGTATTCTTCAAATATTGCTTTTACTGTTTTCTCTCCTCATCTGGACATATAAAATAAAAGTTTGGGTCATATTTCATGTGGCTTTTTTTTGGCATCACTGCCCTCTGGTGGGAGTGGGAGGCCCAGCCTTGGTCTTGGAGAGTTGCTGCTGGATTTGAACCACCAAGCCAGTGGGCCGCAGTCCCATACTCAGCCACTACGCCAACAGGGCTCAGCCCCATTTCATGTTTTTTTTTTTTTTTATGTTGTGTCTTCTTCTTAACTGTTCTTGCTTTAAGATCTCTAGTGTTGTATGGGTTATAATTTGGGTTGCTAACCACAAGGTTAGCAGTTCCAAACAACCAGCTACTTTGAGGGAAAAAAAGGATGTTTTCTGCCTCCATATATATATGGAAGATGCAGAAACCATATATATATATATATATATATATATATATATATATGCACAGATGCAGAAAGCCACACAGCGACAGTTCTACCATGCCCTACTGGATTATTAGTGGTCAGAATTGACTGGACAGCAGTGGACTTGGAATTGTTTTTTTGGGGGGGCAATGCTTCTTTCTTCAGTTTATTTTTGATTGACCACTGTGGTGTGTATGAAGCAGAGTCTAGAATTAGGCCTGTAGGAACACTCATTAATAACCTGAAACATGCAGATGATACAACTTAGCTGAAAGTGAAGAGGACTTGAAGAAATTACTGATGAAAATTCAAGTATGGAATACAACTCAACTTAAAGAAAATAAAAAAATGATTTTGAATAGACCAATAGACAACACAATGACAACAGATAAAAATATTGCCATGTATTAACGAATTCATTTACTGGGATCCACAATTGTCCATAGAAGCAAGATTTCTCAAATAGTTCATTATATCTGGTAGCAAAAGATCTCTTTAGAGTGCTAAAAAGCAAAGATGTCCGTTTGTGACTAAAATATGCAAGATACAAACAAATCACAGTGTTTTCATTCGCTTCATCTGCGTGTAAAATCTTTACAAGTGAGAAAGATTTTTAAAAAGTGCTTTCGAATTATAGGGTTAGTAGAGAATATTACTTATAGCATGGATTGCAAGAAGAATGAACAAATCCATCTTGGAAGAAATATAGCCAAAATGGTTCTTAGAAGAAAGATGGCAAGACTTTGTCTCACCTACTTTGTTATAGTTTTAAAATAGCTTTATTGGCACATATTTCACATCACACAATTTAATGATCTAATCATATGAAGAAGAGTTCTCAGGTTGAGAACGTTTTATTTTCGTACTCATTGTTGTTAGCACCCCCTCCCCCACCCCCCTCCCTTGCCATATCCTAAGGTAATTATTAATCCAGTTACTATCTCTGTAGATTTATCCATCCTAAATTTCATATACAGAAAATCATACAAAACACAGAAAGTCAACAAACAAGCACAAACTCCAACAAACCAGACAAAACAGAGCAAACCACTCAAAAAGAAAGCAGAAAATACTAAACAGTGAGACAACTTTAACATGGGTCAAAGGCAGATCCATTGGTCAAGTGCTACATTTCAGCCTAACTGCGTCTGCAACGCTCTCTGTTTGACAGCAAGACTATTCACATGCCTCCACTCCGATCAAAGGGCATTTACCTGAGGCTTAATGCAAGGCGGCACCCTCAATTGGATTTTGTGCTTCCAGTATTTTCCACAGCCTTTTTTGCAAAGCAGGTGTTCACAATTTAAGCTCTGATCCCATTCTTTACTCAGATTTGGGTTTTTTTTTTTTTACTTAAAAGCCTTGAATCACATGGCTGATGTGCTTTTTGTTTGAAGACAAGCCTGTAAGACCATAGATGCTCTTCTTTCTGATGGCCAATGATCGATCACCTGATTATTTTCATGACACTGCTTTAGCACTCAGACCTTCAGTGAGCTCTTCATGAGGGGAAGTGTCAAGCAGGACCATGTCATAAGTACCAATAGCTCTTAGAATGGGCTAGACTTAAGTGCGAGTTCAAAATTCATTCATGTATCTGTGTCTCTGGTTCACTTTAGGCACATTATTATCATTTTGTGATAGAGAACATTTTAAATCATCCACCTGGAGCATAAGGTATTTTTTGATAATGCCACTGTGGGAATTACATAATCTGGTGCCAATTTGAGACAATTAAGAGGGAAGGGGGGAGTTTAGCTTGTCAATCAGTTTGCAGCACGATGACTTCATTTGGAGGTGCTACAGAGATAAATAGCTCACTGGAGGTGGGGCACTTAGACACTTCCTGGAAGACGTTTCTGTTGACAAGACACATGGAATGATGCTGATGACAGCCAGAGCCTCGGAGTTGGAGGATCCACCTTAAGACACACGCCAATGCAAAGAAACTTCCATGGCCATTGGATCCACCAGACTTTCCACCCACTGGCCTGTGGTCTTCCTGCTCTCAATGTCTTAGCATGTGTTGCGTGACTTTAAATAGGAAATTATAGACTGATATTGGACATATGGGCTAATGTCAGACTTAATGGATCTGGACTGGGCTGGGATGTTTTCTCAATATTCAATTGCTCTTGTATATAAACCTCTTTCTTATGTACATATGTGTGTCTATGAATTTGTTTTTCTCATCAACCTGGACTAACACATCCATTAATTTACCTAATGGTATACAATGGTAAGCATTTTTGAGAAAAAGAATCTAAACAAGTAGAAATAGGCTTCAAATTGCAATATATGAATTGTTAGCTTGTACAGATTAAACTCTTAGGGTACTGGATACTACCTGCATAAACAATGGGGTGAGTGATAAGCAACACTTTCAATAACACTCATTCATAAAGACAGAACCATGTTGACCAGACTAAATATGTCATAATAAAACAATGAGAGTATTAAAATAGTAAATATATGGTTGTCCCAGACCACTTTCATCGGGCATCTCAAAAGCAAGAGATATAAATCAAAGTTCAAAGACTTCCAATTCCATAACTTAGGGAGAGCAGTCATCTACTTCTTCTCACCCTAGGAAGGTTTAGACTTCAATCCCAGGGAGTATGTCAGTTCCTTAAGTATGCAATAAGACAGCTCCTACTGGACATTTGATCTAAAGCATTCGGTTCCTGGAGAAGGACACGGTGTTGGATAAAGTCAAGCATCAACAACTAATGGGCTCAGACATGGGCAGGGTTGTGAGGATGGTTCAGGGCTGGGCAGCGCTTTGTTCTGTTGCACAGAACGTTGTGCATGGGAACCAACTCAACTATCCCTAACAATGCATTAATCTCTCAGATCCACAATATCTCTTAAATACTGTCTGCTGTTAACCTATTTAATTTAAAATTTCAGCTACAGCATTTTTCTGTTCTGGAATTTCTTTTTGTACGTTCGCTTATCCTCTTTGTTAGGTTGGCCTACTTATTTGGTCTACTACCCACCCACTTTTCAGAAAATAAATTACTCAGTGCCCTCTTATCATTAAACTTTTTTTAGTACTACGCTCCCTAATCCAGGACAAAGTATAGGTATCTGCTTTTGAAGCCCCTTTAAGATTGTTCCAACACTTTCCAGGGAGTGGTCTCATTCACTTTGGGCAGCACATATTTTTTTCCATGTATTGATAATCACAATTATTTTAAAGCCATCTGTAACAACTTAGTCAATTGTGCATGTTTCTTTCCTTTTTTTAGTTTTCTGTCTTGTTATGCTTATTAAATTGGAATAAACTTGGACATGGCATATGCGAATTGGCATGAGAGTTTTAGAGGCTATAGATTATGTTTCCTCCTCTTTGGAGGATTCTCTCCCTTTCTCTGGGAGGTAAGAGAGGGGCTGATCAGCTGAACACAGTTAAAATCTGAGTCCACTTTATGGTTCTTTTTTCGCTGCTATTTATTTTTTGGGCAGTCTTTATATTAGTCTTCCTCTTTATTTCCTTAGTTCTTCAAGGTCTTAGAATCTGTGTTGTTTCTTAGGGACCTTTCCATTAATAAAACCTGAACTCTGACCTCATATCTCCAGTACACTGACATTGAAATAGAATAAAAAACATTGCTGTACTCCATTGTACTCCTTAGCTGCTTTTGGCTTTGTTTGTTAGACTTGTGCCTGACATAGCTTATTCAGCAAATGCCTTGAGTGGACAATCAGTGTTTAGTATGAGCCACCTACTTCTGTGTCTTCTTTTTCTCTACAATATCATTTCCTTACACCCTGGCTGCTTCAGCAGCTGTAGCTCAACGTTTGTCTTTGTGCTCTTATGAATTTCTTAGAGCTCTTCTGGCTTCCCTGCCACCTTTTACTTGTTTTCCAAGCCTGATAATACTTTTAAGAATTGTGAAATCTCCTGAAAGGAAAAGTACTTATGTCAATTACTTTTGGTTCTTTTAAAGTTTTTCCTTCAAGTTTTGGCTGATTGAATATTTCTCCTATTCTTTCAAATAGTTTCTTTTCCTATTCATGTATATTTTTTCTAATTATTCTCAATCGGAAAATTGGGCTTCTGTAAACCAATCTTTTAAACCAAAATCTGCTAACATTAAAGTTGTATTTTCCTTTTTATATATGATTTTAGCTAACCATTGAGTTCTGAATTTTGGGTCTGTTTGGTTATTACTTATACACCGTGGATCTCAGAACTTGTATATGTACTTCCAGGAATAAATCCATAATTTCATACAGTTCCATTCAAGGGAGTCCTTACTGAAGGGAAGGAACAGAAGTCAGACCAATATTATTGTATGGCATAGGCGAAGAGTAGACATTTACCACTGTAAACTCTTAGCTTTACTCACTACGCTTCTCTTTCCTCCACTAAAGTAATCAGGGCTTTCAACCTTTGTACTTGACTTCTTAAAGCAATGCCAGAGGGTTGCTCAGGAAACATGGCAGCATTTTGAGCTATATAACTAGGGAAATCTCCAACAGCTGGGCTGCTCACTGCAAAGTCAGAAGTTCAAGACCACTAGTCACTCCTGGGGAGAAAGATTTGATTTTTTCTTTTATAAAGAGTTACAGTTTCTGAAACTCACAGGGGGGTAGTTTATGGGCTTACATGGTCACTACGAGCCAGTATCAAATCAATGACAGTGAGGGAGTTTGACTCACCAACTAGCTCACAATGTGAATGGTGATTTATGAGGTTGTCTAACAGAACTATTCTGACTTTTCTAAAACTATCCCTAAATAGGCCAGCCAACTAGTCCAGTGCTCCATGATCAAACTGGTCTGCTTTTTATCTGCCACCTCAGGCCTACCACAGCTTCTTGTTTATTCTCAGATTACTGAAAGGTAGATTCTGTCATTAATGTAATATGCAATCCAAACTGTGTCACTCTTCTCAATGAATTGATTTAATTTGTTAAAAGTTTCTTTGGTTATAAAAAAGATCCCAACCAAAGACATGGCTTTCACATTATCAGGTTTTTTTTTTCTGAAGCCTGTTGGGAAAATTGTTGCATTGGGTTGAATTTAGATAGTGAATATTTAGTCATGTTGATAATCAATCATGTCTCTAAGAATTGATCTGAAGTTGGGTAGTCATGTGTTTTATAGATTAGCATACTTTGTTTCTCCTCAGCTCCTATACATTTCATATTCTATATTCAATTATATTTAACAGAATTTAAATTTAGGAACTTTACATGTTTAAAATGAACTGCAGATTAAGATACATTTCTATTATCCTGAGCACAATAAAAGCTTGTCTTTAATTCTAAGCATTTTGTAACACATTTTAATATTTGTGATATTGTATATCATTCCAGTCAGCTTCGGGTCCCTTGTTTTTCCATATCCAAGTGCCTAATTATTCAGTGTGTGAAATTCAATTTAATTACTGTACATTGTAAAATTGAATTGCATACCTCATGAGGAACATATTATGAATGTGTTATTGCATTGAAAAAATGCATAAGCTAGTAATAAACTTTGATGACTTTAGTAAAGAATGGTTTGTAATAATTTTTATACTGCTACATGCCATATGTGTACTTTACCTGGCCTTTCTGTGAAGAGTAATTGGGGAACAATCACTGCAATTGAAAGGGTATGCACAAATACCTTCTGTTGAAGCTGGAAATGTTACACTTTAATGTGGTAACACAGAGACGCATTGGATCCCAGGAGAATAATTCCTACGACCTACCCCACATTTCTGAAGGAGAATTTTCTGAAGAAAAAAAGTGGGAACATACACTTTGCTGCTTTAAAAATATTTTTTTAGTTGTAAAGTAAAATACACACATAGAAACCTACACATAGCTTAATGTATAGGCTACATGTATTACTATATGTAGCATAAAGTATTAAAGCATAAGGAAAAACCATTAGAATAATGAGTAACATAAAGAACACTATTAGAAAGGTCAGTTAACAGCTTTGCCAGCTTTGCCAGAAGCTCCGAACTTGCTTCACCTAATCACACTTCTTTTCTTCTTTCATCAAAGTAACTCTCATCCTGATTTTATGGTATTAAGGTCTTAGTTTCTATCAACACTTCCACATAGGTATACCCAAACAGTATAGTTTAATTTTTGTCCACTACAAAAAAAGTAGCTTCCAAAAGATCTCTCTTAATAGAAATATATCCCTATGTTATTTATTTGTTGAATTGCACAGTGTTTGACCCATAGAGACCCCACACTCTGGATTTCCCTGAGTTGACTTTGATATATCATTGTTTTTCTGTATTAATTACTTCCTTGGGAGCCGTTGGGCAATTTGGAAGTGGTGCAAGTGCTGGCTTAATTAGAAAAGTCATTCATTATTCACCACTCTATGCACACGTCCTTTCCAAGCATTTTGTTCCATCACTAAGAAGAAGTGCACAAACGTGTTTCAGAAGGACAGTCTGTATGATACATCTCAGCCATCTTGTTGAGAAGTAATCACAAGTAAATAAACTCCAGCGAAGCTTTTTATTTAACATAATGCTGAGATTAAATGCCTGACAAGTTGCCTGACATCATTTGCCAGGAGGTAGACCAACAAAGTGAGTTCACACCCATTAACCTGGCATTTTCTAAATTGTGTGCTGGCCAACACAGGTTCCCTCTATGTGATGTACATTTTCTATGAAGCAAATTAAAAATCTTCTGTGGTTAAGTAATTTCAGGAAGTGCTAAGTTACACAGGAACACTAAAGTTGCAAAGCAGTCATGTATTAAATGTGTGTATGCTTGATGAATCCTTCCAACTCATAGATCAGAGACAGTATTTTTAGTTTTCACTGAACATCTGACATTATCTTGTGATGTACACGTTTACTATGAATATATTTTGGAATACCATGATCAAGATAGCATTGCATCTATAGATGAATTGGGGGAGTGTTTCTATCTTAGCAATATTAAATATCCTGGTACATGAGATTAGATGCCTTTCCATTTATTTAGATCCATTAATTTATTAGATTCACTTTAGATCCATTTACTTGGATCCATTTCTTTCTTTCAGTATCATTTTGAATTTTATAGTATAGTTTTATATTGAATCTTTTTGATGCCACAATAAATTAAAATATTTCTTAATTTCATTTGCACCATTTATTATAAATATGTAGATATACACTAGATCATTGAATATTGATCCAATATCCTGCAACTTTGTTAAATTCATTAATTGGAATTATTTCTAAGGAGATTGATGAGTATTTCTATATATAAGATTGCATAGGGCTGAGCCCCGGTGGCGTAATGGTTGTGTGCGGGACCGCAGCCCTCTAGGTTGGCAGTTCAAATCCAGCAGCAGCTCTGTAGGAGCAAAGCTGGGTCTCCTACTCCCACCAGAGGGCAGTGATGCCAACAACAACAAAAAAGATTGCATAATCTGCATCTAAAAAGGGTTTTAATTTTTCATTTTCAATGTGGATGCCTTTTCTTCTCTTTCTTAATTGCCCTGGTTAGCATCTCAAGTAGTATGATGACTAAATGTGGTGAATGCAGCTACTATTTAGTCTGTGATCTTGAAGGAAAACATCCAGTGTTTTATGATGATAACTGTGGGTTTTTATTAGATGCTTTTTATCTCGCTCAAGAAGTTTCCTTGTCTTCCTTGATTATTGAGTGCTTTGGTAATGACAGGGTATTCATTTTGCAAAATACTGCTTTCTGAATCTACTGGAATGATCATGTGGTTACTGATTAGTTTATTCTACGTATGCTTTATATCTTTGATTGATTTTCTTTATTTGTTTTGTTTTGTTTTTTGGGGGGCATCACTGCCCTCTGGTGAGAGTGGGAGGTCCAGCCTTGATCCTGGAGAGCTGCTGCAATCCCGCACTCAACCACTACATCACCGGGGCTCGGCCCTATTGATTTTCTTATACTGAACCAATCTTGCATTTTTGGTATAACTCTCAGTTAAATTATATAATTCTTTTATTTATTTATTTATTTATTTTGGGAGGGGGGCATCACTGCTCTCCGGTGGTGGGAGTAGGAGGCCCAGCCCCACTGCTGGAATTGAACCTCCGTCCCAGTGGGCAACAGTCCCGCGAACAACCACTTATGTCACCGGGGCTCAGCCCCTATAATTCTTTTAATATGTTGTCATATTTGGTTTTTTAGTTTCTTGCTAATGGTTTTGGTATGCCTCTCCATAAATGATTTTGGTCTATGTTCTTACCTTTTCAAGGAACGGTTAAATGCTTTTTCATAGCTAGTAGAGCACAAATAAACATCTATCTAGTATTTTCTCCTTTCAGTCAAGATTCATCTAAAGTCAGCAATTGTATCGTTTTTTCCAAAAAATAATTTTATTGGGGGCTCAAACAACTCTTATCATAATTCATACATAGGCCTGTTGTATGTCAAGCACATTTGTACATTACCCTCATCATTCTAAAAACGTTTGTTTTCAACTTGAAACCCTGGTGTCAGCTCCTCATTTTCCCCCCTCCATGCTCTCCCTACCCTCATGAACCCTTGATATTTATAAATTATTATTGCTTTCTCATATCTTACTGTCCAATGTTTCCTTTCACCCTCTTCCCTGTTGTTGATATCCCAGGGAAGAGGTTGTATGTATGTCTTTTTAATAGTTTCCCCCCTTTTCCCCCACCTTCCCTCCATCCTCCTGGTATCACCACTCTCATCACTAGTCCTGAAGGGATCACCTGTTCTAGATTTCCTATATTTCCAGTTCCTATCTGTACCAGTGTACATCCTCTGGTCTAGCTGGATTTGTAAGGTAGAATTGAGATAATGATAGTGAGGAAGAGGAAGCATTGAAGAACTAGAGGAAAGTTGTATGTTTCATCATTGCTACACTGCACCCTAGTTGGTTCATCTCCTCCCAGTGACCCTTCTGAAAGGAAATTCCATTACCTACAGCTGGGTGTGGGAGAGTACAGATGTGTACTCTCCATCATTTACAATAATAAAATTTTTAGTTCTTTGATGCCTGAAACCTGATCCCTTCGACAACTTGTGTTCACACAGGCTGGTGTGCTTCTACCATGTGAGTTTTGTTGCTTGTGAGATAGATGGCTGCTTGTTTACCTTCAAACCTTTAAGACTCCAGACACTAGATCTTTTGATAACCGGGCACCATCAGTTTTCTTCACCACATTTGCTTATGCACACGTTTGTCTTCAGTGATCGTGTCAAGAAGGTGAGCAGCATGGAATGACAATTTATTAGAACAAAGTGCTCATGCATTCCATGATGTTCAACTTGGCTGCTAACTGACAGACTGGAAAATTGAGTGCACCAAAGAGCACATTGAAAAATGTGTCCAGGAGCAACGCACTTGTGGAAAGTCTTCAGAGTTCTGCTCTACTCTGACATATAGGGGGTCACCAAGAGTTGGAAGCAATTTAATGGCAATTGGTATTATAAAAATGCAATAGTTCTTTGAACTAAATTCTGACTGTATCTTTACCCATTACTTTGTCTTCTTTGTAATTAAAAAAATAATAATTTTATTGAAGGCTCTTACAACTCTCATCACAATCCATATGTCAATCCATTGTGTGTTCAGCACATTTGTACATTTGCCATCATTTTTCTCAAAACATTTGCTTTCTACTTAAGCTCCTCATTTCCCCCTTCCCTCCTTGCTCCCCCTCCCTCATAAACCCTTGGTAAGTTATAAATTATTATTATTTTGTCATATCTTACACTGTCCGATGTCTCCCTTCACCCAGTTTCTGGTGTCTGTCTCCCAGGGAGGAAGTTATCTGTACATCCTTATAATCGGTTGCCTTTTTTCCCCCATCTTCCCTCCACCCTCCTGGTATCACCACTCTCACCACTGATCTTGGAGGGATTATATGTCCTGGATTCCCCATGTTTCCGGTCCCTATCTGTACCAGTGCACATCCTCTGGTCTAGCTGGATTGGTAAAGCAGACTTGGGATTATGATGGTGGTGGGTCTTTGCTTTTCTTAAATTCCCCCAGTTTATATGTAATATAACAAGGCAAATAGTTTGAATATATTGTCTCAATATATTGAATTCTATTTCTCTCGCTGTAAATTAAGAAAGCTGGTTTCCTAGCAAAGAAATATGAGTCTAGAGTGTGTAAATCCTGGGTATGGCTAGATCTTGATTTCTTTGTCACAAAAATCTGTGCTCTTTTTCAAAAGGATTAGAGAAATGTACAGGAGTAGGTAACAACTTCAACTTAGGTATTTTATCTTAGAACAATTTTTCTATGAATATGGGCTAACCTGTTCTCATTAGCTTTCGATATATTTCTTTCAGGAAGAGGCAGATATTGACTTCATCTCTCTTGGAACTTTGTAGACGATAGATTTTCTGAGATTTGATTTAAATTTGAGTGTCTTTCTTCAGCTGACTGATGTGATGTGTGGCCCTATAATTATAACAGTTTCCTCTGTCAAATTCCTACTACAGATTACCATAATGAACCTTCTGGGAAGACTTCAGTTAGAAAATCTCTTTAACTTTGTTTAACACATTGCGGATGGATTCCGAGTTTATCTGGTCTTTAATGTTCATTGTGCAGAGGGGTTTTAGATCTCCACTACTTCCCCACCCCTTCACATTTATTTGCTTGCTTGATTTTTAACTTCTTGATTTTAAAATATCTGGTCTTTAATGGCTATATATTTCACTTATCTGGCATTGAAAGGTTCCATTTTTATGGCAAAGATAACTTTTCATTTGCCAATGTTTTTATTTCATATACCTCCATATTTATCAACTCATCATGTTCCAACATCCTATTAAATGCTAAGTATTTTACAATGTACTGTTGTTGTAGAGGAGAAAATAGATCCCAAATTCAAAGACAGTTTAGAGAGATATATTTACTAAGTCTTAATATGGTAGACACAAATCCTCTGGAGGAAGGATACTATTACCATAAGACCATAATGGTGTCTAAGGGTTCACAGAAACGCAGCTATTTAAACAGCATATAGAGAACTAAAGAACATGTAACCAAATCGTGTTTGGCAACAGATCAACTTATCACAGTTGCAGATTGGACTACAAAAGCGGGAAAGGGGCCATCACTGGGTACATACACTATCACAGATAGAAAAGCCCACAAAGCCCACATGGAAGAAGCACACCAGCTTGTGGTACCACAAGGTGTCAAAGGGATCAGTTATCAGGCTTCAAGAACTAAAAATCATAATTGTGTGCCCACTTTCCTGATATGATCGCTGATGACAAATGTGTCATAAGCAAATGTGGTGAAGAAAGCTGATGATGCCCAGCTATCAAAAGATATGGCATCTGGGGGTCTTAAAGACTTGAAGATAAACAAGTGGCCATCTAGCTCAGAAGCAACAAAGTCCACATGGACAAAGCACACCAGTCTGTGACCATGAAGTGTCCAAGGGACCCAGTATCAGGCATCAAAGAACTAAAAATTATATCATTACAAATGAGGGGCAGTACAGATTGGGGACCCAAAGTCCATCACTAGGTGAAGTGACATCCCCTTACAAAGGGGTTGCAGGGAGGGGATGAGCCAGTCAAGGTGCAGTGTAGTAATGATGAAATATGCAACTTTCCTCTAGTTCTCAAATGCTTCCTCCCATCCACTATCATGATCCCTATTCTACTTGACAATCCGGCTAGACCAGGGGATGTACACTGGAGCCGGAAACGGGGAATTTAGAATAGATGATCATTTCAGGACCGGGGTGGGAGTGAGGTGATGCTAGGAGGGTGGAGGGAGGGTACAGTGGAAGGGGGGAACTGATTTCAGGGATCTACATATAGCCTCCTCTCTGGAGTATGGACTATGGGGAAGTGAGTAAAGGGACACATCAAATAGTGTATGATATGAAAAATTAATAACAATTTATAAATTATTAAGGGTTCATGGGGTGGGGATTTGATACTAGGGGGGCCTAAGTTGAAGGAGGATATCTTGAGAGTGATGACAGAATCAAGTGCGCAAATGTGGTCTGCATACAATTGACATATGTATGGATCGAGATGGGAATTGTATGAGCTCCAAATAAAATGATTTATATAGAAAAATGGGAGGGGGAAAGAGGAGCTTATCCCAAGGGCTCAAGTAGAAAATATCTGGATATGAAGATGGCAGCATGTGTACAAATATGCTTGATACAAATGATGTATGGAAATGTTATAAGGGCTGTAAGAGCCCCTAATAAAATCATTGGTAGAAAAAAAAAAAGATTGGTGTAGCACGTTCAAACCAAAGCAGTCAGAGTTTAACTCACTACTGAGACTCTAGTAGCTCAATTTCTATCAAGGACACACATAGACAAGACCCTTGACACTGAGGCCGCCCCTCCCTGGGCTAGTTCAGAAAGTGGTCATCGTCGACTTTCACATACATGCTGCTTGAGGGCAAAGCTTTGCACATTGCTGGTCCAAGGCCTGAAAGGATTCATTAGAGGCTGAATCTATTAGGAAAGACTTCCACTAAAAACTATTGTCTTCTTCAAGGTACACTCCTGAATGAAGGCAGGTCAATGAGCAGGGATGTCAGGGGCCCAAAGGATGTGTTCCCCGCCTGGGACCTCTCCAGAAAGGATCATTTTCTACGCAGCAGGTGGAGACGTCCAATGAACCCTCTTCACAATCACTCATAGATGAATCCCATCAGTGCTCAAAATGTAAGCTCTGAAGTAACACTTTGAATTTATTCTCTTGTGTTATACTCAGAGTTATTCTCTGAGGTATTATAAGCTCCGCAGAAAGGAAACCATGAAGGAGAGACTTGGAACCTATCTAAGAATATTTATCCAGTTCTATACCGAAACCAAATTTAGCCTAGGATGCTGTACAAAAAGAAAGAAAGCAAGCAAAGAAAATGTGACATTGAAATGGACTCTGACTTTTTCCAGCTACTCAGAGAAAAAGGAAAATTCGACTCCCTAGCAACAAGGCCAAGAGTCTGCTGTCAGGCAGGTCCCACACTCCATCCCTCTTACCTATTCTGACACCAACTTGCTTTTCCTTATGCAGTTCAATACTTGTTTTAAGCTGGGTTTCATAATACAATTGCCATGGTGGCATAGAATCCACAGACAATATTCATAATTAACACATTTATTAATGAAGTTAACAGATTACCTAGACTCAGGGTGCAATATTTAAAATAGGACAGTCTCTTCATAGACCTCAAGAGAGAAGACCCACAACAGACCTCTCTCTGGCATTTGGCCTTTGGCAAATTGGCCTCTGCACTGCTTGTGCAGTGTTACCAAACTTTTTGAAGGCTGTCTACAAATGCCCCAAGGGCTCATCACTTCACATAAGCCTCAGCTTGGAGTAACTCAATGCTAGCTCCTTGTGTCAGCAATTTTCAACTTCCCCAATTAAGTTCCTGGAGGCACCCCGATTCACAAGTCATCCACCATCACAAAGGCACGAGCTTTTGCTTACTCAGTGGGGCAGCAAGTCCCTCTCTGTCTCATGCTCTGATTCTTGGTCTGCTGTTGCCGCTCCTCTGGCACTCCTCTGGTGTCAAAGCTGACCTGTGATGAAGTCTTTCAATGATTACTCATAACTGAATACTATCAGTGTTACCTTCTCTTCCCCGGACCACAAGGAAAAAGTAATTTGGTTGGTATTATTGAGATGGTGACTAGAAGAGCCATATTAATTAATTCTTTGCACTGCAGGTGCCTGGCTCAAAAGAATAGGTATTTGTGTGTGTGTGTGTGTGTGGGGGGGGGGATGTCTTATCCATCTAGCTCAGAAGCAACAAAGTCCACATGGACAAAGCACACCAGTCTGTGACCATGAAGTGTCCAAGGGACCCAGTATCAGGCATCAAAGAACTAAAAATTATATCATTACAAATGAGGGGCAGTACAGATTGGGGATCCAAAGTCCATCACTAGGTGAAGTGACATCCCCTTACAAAGGGGTTGCAGGGAGGGGATGAGCCAGTCAAGGTGCAGTGTAGTAATGATGAAATATGCAACTGTAAGGCTTTTTTCAGTGACCAAACATTGGTCTCTTCCTTGTTTGGGTGCTAGCTGCTGTAGAATTGGTTAGCTGACATCATGTGTCTGGAGTAGAACTGCTTCATAGCTTATCAAAGCTGGGATCTTTCAGAAGCAGATTGTCAAACCTATTTCGAAGGTGCCTCTGTGAGGGCTCAAACTATTAACCTTTCTGGTAATAATCCATTTGTGGCACAAAAGATATGGCAGCTAGTAAAGGTTGTTGGGAGATCATTGAGCAATTGAGCACACTTTACCCATAAAACAAATACTCAGGAGGGTGTGTTTATGGTCTAATACACATGGCTCAACCCCAGAGTAACATCATTCTCAGAAGAAATATTAATGAATTTTACAGGTGTTTCCCCTCTTGCCACTGCTTTTCCTCCAGGGCAGTCTTGCAAAGCTGATGAATAAGAGGTGCCATGCCAGGGGATTTGTGATGGGCACACCTAATGTGAAGAAGTAGAGAAGGCTGTTCTTTGCCAGTAAAGTGGAATCTAATTTCCAAAAGTAAGTGAGAATAATAATGACAATAAAAGACCCAGAATACCACTCTATTACATCCCATTGTGTTGATAGTTCTTGGCAAGACAGGAAAAAAAATTCTGCAATCAAATTAGGGAAATCTGCATGACAAGAGTATTAGCAAGAGACAGTGGAGGCAGGAAATTGTTGATGATTTTCATTACGTGTAATGCTGCTGAGAGCTTTATTTGTCTTCACCTTGACGCTTTGGAGAAAATCTGACTCTGCCTAGTAGCCTTCATTTCTTTGCTTCTGGCCCGTTTTGCTACTTAAAGAAGCACCAAGCCCATGAGGTTACTTTGCAATGTTTTCCTTTCCCAGGAGCCTGGGGGTTTCTGTTATGAAAGGAGTCTCCATGATCTGCCTCCTTTTGAGGAGATGTAAGGGCTCTACATGATTGTTTAGTACCTAGTCTGAGACCGACATGCTAGGCACATTTAAAATGACAATATTCCAAGAAGCCAGAATGGAACGGAGTGCCTTGGCTTCAAGCAGCAGTTCTCCTACTCGGTAAGACCTTCAGACCTTATCCTGGCCTTGTTGAATGTCACTTTCTTTTCTGTAAGGAGAGTCCAGAATACTGATCTCCTTGGGTTGTTGCCTAAGGACTGGAAGGAGTGTTTATAAAGTTCACTGCCAATTGAGGCATTCCATGATTAGTAGCCATCGTCCAATAATGAGTCTTGTGAAAATTTGCAAGGGAGATAACTTGATCTGCCCTCCTGGTATTTTAAGGATAAGACTGAGGCAATAGCATTTCTGATATTAGCAGTGCATCGAATAGCTCTCTGCAGCTGTAGCTTATGTTTTACCGGATGTCTGAGATATTTATATGAGAAAATATGGCATGAAAGTAGGAGTAGAATGAAGTTGGATGACAAATAAGTGCTTACCAAGACTGGCCAGATAATTGGTATGATAGTAAAGCCTTTGTGTCAAGTTTGTGAGATTCCCAGAGACTTGAAAGCTAATCCTTCCATGACAGTAATTCTTCCTGATGTGGCCTATCACAATCTAATTGTTTCCAATAATGGGTCCTGGTGCGAATAGCCATTCAGTTGTAAAGAGATTAGGGTAAGAAATAGCAATTTCCTCCATATTAAAGCTTTAAAGGAAGTGTCCTCAGGGGTATGTCCCACTTTCAATATAAGCGGACACTGCGTAAAAGGCCTGCTTGTTTTTTGGTTGAGTCCTGTGTCTGTCTCACTCACTTGGGTCAACAATTCTAGGAGCCATCCGTGGCCTGCTATCTGACATTCTGAACTTGGACTTATTTGCCTATTGTCTTTCTGCTAATCTTGGATTCAGCAACCCCTGCAGCGGTCTGTGTAAGTTAGGAGCGGCCTCCAGTCTAACATCTGACCCACAGGTATAGAATTTGGTTGGACTTGGAACTTGCCCACTTCTGTAACTGTGTGGCCCTTTTGCTTGGGATAAACCTTTCTCCATCAATTTCTAACTGGAATAGCCCTTGGAGAGGGTACATAGGGCCTATGTGCATGGTTTCTGCATCAGGCAGTTTTGGTAAGGAATTTAATGTGGGCAAGAACCCAGTTAGCTCCACCAGTCTCTCCTGATTGATTAACAATAAAAAGATATCGCCACAAAGTTACCAAAGCAAAAATCCATTGCGGTCCTGCTGATTCTAATGCCTTGCAACACTGCAGAACTGGTAGAACTGCCCCAGAGGGTTTCCCAGGCTGTAGGTCTTTGCAGAAGCAGGCTGTGGCACCATTCTCCTGCACAGCTGTTCATGGCTGAGTTCAAAGCAAACGTGTGGCGAGTAGTCGCGTGTCACGACTCTTGTGACACCAGAACGACTTTGACACAATTCACACGGGTCAAAAACTGAAACATGAAGGAGTTGATGACTTCCCTTTCTGTCTTCGGTAAAGAATACCACCATTATACAAAGACCACAAATAGGTGGCTTTAACAAAGGAACTTTTATTTTTTCACAGTTTAGGAAGCTAAAAGTCTGCATTCATTTTCCTTCTTAGTTTCCTTCCATATGGCCTCCCCTCTCCTAACTCCAGTGTGATAGGTGGGTTTATTGTGCTCAGGTGGTCAATGAACACATGGGATTAATTGAAGGACACAGAGATAAAGGTCTCATGAACTTTGCCTTTCTTGTTCCTTGCACTTTGATGATCAGGCTAGTGTGTGGCTGCCTTAGTTTGTTCTCTTCCTCAATTTGCAAGCTACACTAACCCGTGGACTGTGTCACTGTAGTTTGAGGTTCTTTTTTTTGGGGGGGGGGCATCACTGCCCTCTGGTGGTGGGAGTAGGAGGCCCAGCCTTTGCTCCTGTGGAGCTACTGCTGGAATTGAACCTCCATCCCAGTGGGCCGTAGTCCCGCGCACAACCACTATGCCACTACGCCTGAGGTTCTTTTAAGACCTGCTTCACCACACTCCTGGAGTACGCATGGCCTGCGCTGGGGACTATCAGACTTGCTCTTTGCTGCTTGTGTGTGTTCAGATAGCCTGAATTGCTCTACAGACCACCTGGAAGCCCTCAAGACTTGAAGGACTGCCAGTGTATTGCTTTCTCACAGAAGTGAGTTGCACTGAGTCATTTGTCCTGCTTTATCGATGTTTTTTTATGTTACATTATATCTATATAAACTACTTCCCCTTTGAAAAACAGCTGTTGGCCTGTTACTGGGCCTTAGTGGAGACTGAACGTCTCACCAAGGGCCAACAAGCCACCATGAGGCCAAGCTGTCCATCATGAAGTGAAAATTTCTGTCCCACAGAGTCATAAAATTGGATGTATGCAGCAATACTCCATTGTTAAATGGAAGTGGTAAATACAAGATTAGGCCAAAGCTGGACCTGAAGGTACAAGTAAGCTTCATGAAGTGGCCCAAATGCCTAGTCTTCACTCCTGTCACATTAGCTTCCTTCTTCCAGTCTGCACCTTTGGCTTCCTGGGGAGTTTCTTATTATATTTTAACTGAAGAACAAAAATCATGCTTGGTTCATGGATAGCTCTGCATGATATGCCAGTGTCACTTGTAAGTGGACAGCAGCAGCACTACAGTCCCTTTCTGGAATGTCCCTAAAAGACAGTGGTGAAGAGAAATTCTCCCAATGGGTAGAACTTTGAGCAGTACACCTAGCCATTCCATTTTCCTGCAAGAAAAAATGGTCAGATGTGAGACTGTATACCGATTCAGGGGTTTTGCTAATAACTTGTCTGGGTGGTCAGGAAATTGGAAGGAACATGAAGGGAAAATTGGTGTTGACGAGGTGTGGAGAAGAGGTATGTGGGTAGACCTCACTGAATGGGCCAAAAAAAAAGGCAATTGCGTCTCATGTGAATGCTCACGGAAGGAATGCTCTGAAGAGGAGGACTTTAACAATCAAGTGGATAAGATAACACACACTGGGGAGACTGGTCCGTCTCTTTCCTCTGTTACTTCTGTCATCGCCCAATGGGCACATGAACAAAATGGACATGGTGGCAAGGATGGAGGTTGTGCATGGGCACAGCAACATAGACTTCCACTCACCAAGGCTGATGACTACTGCCACTGCTCAGAGCCCCATTTGCTAGCAGCAGAAACCAACATTAACTTCAAGATATGGGACCATTCCTTAGGGAGATCAACTGGCAACTTGGTGGCAGATTGATTACATAAGACCACTTCCATCATGGAGGGGGCAGTGTTTTGTTCTTACTGGATTAGACAACTATTTGGATATGGTTTTGCCTTCCCTGAACACAATGCTTGTCCCCAAACCACCATTTATAGACCTACAGAATGCCTCATACACTGGCATGGCATCCCACATAGTATTGCTTCATTCAAGGAACTCACTTCTCAGCAAATGCAGCATGACAACGGATCTATACCCATGGAATCCACTGGTTTTATAGTGTTCCTCATCATCCTGAAGCAGCTTTCTTAATAGAATGATGGAATGGGCTCCTAAAGACACATTTACAATACCAACTGGGTGGCACCAACTTGCAGAGCTGGAGCAGTGTTCTTCAGGAAGCTGTAATTCTCTAAACCAACTGCCAATACATAATGCTGTGTTTTCAATAGCCAGAATTCATGGGTCCCAGAACAAAGATGTGGAAACTGGAATGGCACTACTCACTATTACTTCTAGTGATATCCACTTGCAGCATTTTTTCTTCTTGTCCCAGCAACCCTATGCCCTTCAGGCCTAAAGGTCTTGGTCCTGAAGGAAGAAACTCTCCCTCCTGGAAGCACAGCATGGGTTCCACTGAACTGGCATCTGAGAATGCGCCCTGGTCACTTAGACTTCTCATGCTTTTGGATCAACAGGTCAGGAATGGTGTCGCTGATGTGACTCATCCTGATTAATAGAGAAATTGAACTGGTGCTACATAATGGAGGTAAAGAAAAATATGAGTGGAATCCAGTAGGTCACATAGGCCCACACTTAAGTATTATTATGCTCTGTGATTAAAGTAAAGGGTAAGTTACAGCATACCAATCCTCACAGGTCATCTAATGACCTAGACTCCTCAGGAATGAAGGTCTGGGTCACCCCCACTAGGCAAAGACCCATAACCAGTTGAGGTGCTTGCTGAGGACAAAAGTAATACAGAATGGATAGTAGAAGGGAGTTCTAACTATCAGTTAGAACCACATGATTAATTGCAGAAGTGAGGTTTGTGATTGTCAATTTATTTTCTTTAGATTTGCTTATTGAATAGCTTTCCTCTTTTTTCATGTATGATGTAGCAGAAGCAATTGCACTCTGATTTCATCTATATGTATGATAGATGTTTGATGTTAAGTATGTGTCGTTTCTTTAATGTCTGAACATTATATATGGCTAGAGAATTTTGTACAGATGCCACATTGGCAAGGGGTAGATTGTGATAGGAAGATTTATTGTGCCAATATGACCAATGAACATATGTGGGATTAATTGAAGGTGGAGAAATAAATAGCTCAGTGAGCCTCACCTGTTTTGTCTCTTGCTCTTTGATGATTGGGCCAGTGTGCAGCTGCCTTATTTTATTCTCTACCTCAATTTGCAAGCTATACTACCTGTGGGACACCTAATCCGTGAACTGTGTCACTGTAGTTTGAGGAACCTTCAAGACCTGCTTCATCATGCTACTGTCATCTGGTTAACTATTGGTGACCTGACTTGCTATTTGCTGACTGTGGCCAGATAGCCTGAATTGCTCTCCACAGGACTACCCAGTTTCTAGTTTGGAATTATATTTTAATAAGCTTTTTATTTAAAATTCATAAGAATGGGTCTGTTGGTTGGCACATATTGAATGACACGATCATAAAGAATATCATGAAAGATATTCTACTTTTCCTTCAATGTTGCAACTTTATGAAAATTCTTTTTATGTTTCTATGGGAGTGCTTCAAGTATGGTTTTACTTTAATGGACGGACACATCAAGAACTGCTCTAGCAATGCAATTCACACTCAGTTATTTCATTATAAATTCAATGAGTTTTTTATTGCTTTCAGAAATGAATCTCCACCCATGGAACACCTATAATGGTAAAAGAAATAATGAAAATTTAGCCTTTTAAAGTAATGAAGCAATGCAAGAGTAAAACAAAATAATACTATAATGAAATCAAGAAGACTCCACAACTTCTATTAACACTTGTCAAACAGTTGTTTGACTATTAGATATGAGGAAATACTTATTAAAAAATAACCATTTCATAAAAAATAAGAGGCAAGCAAGGCAGTCTGCCTTAACTGGAAATGTGCTGACAGGGACACCTTAGACTTTTTTGTTTTTTGGATAAAATTTTTTTCCATAATTTTTCATACAGAAAGAAACAGGCAGGAGTGAAAAACATGGCTTTTCCTAGCTTTGCAAAATGCTTGAATCTTATTATTATTAATCTTCCATTTCTTTTGAAGATTACTCAAAAGAATTCATCTTGAATAATCTACATATGTATTTCTTATGCTGTTGCTAACTCAATCTGGTTTTTGTCAATCTGGTAGCACATCCTTTATTTCCTCAAGTTGCTTCCATCTACATGAGAAATTGATAAAGTTCAGATCTGCTGTTGTTAGGGGCCAGGGAGTTGGCTCCTATTGTGATCTTAAAAATAACAGAAACACTACCCAGTCTTGTGCTACCTCGCTATAGTTTAGTTGGAGCCGCTGTTGTACCCACTGCATCAAGCCATTTCATCAAGCCTTTGCCACCAATACTTTACTAAGCTCGATGTTCTTTTTTCAGAAACTAGCCTTTTCTGATGCAGATACAAAACCTTTTCAATATAGAATATTGAAATAGGCTGTTTCACTACATGCCATTGATGGTTAGGTTCCTTCCAGTCTGTTCTGACTCCTAGCCCGCCCTTGTACAATTGAACTAAACACTACCTACCCCATCCTGCACTGTCTTCACAAATCTTTCCTGCATTTGAATTGTTTGTTGTACCCACTGTGTCAATCTATCTAACGGAATATCTTCCTCTTTTTCACTGACCTCTTACCAAGCAGAATGTCTTTTTCCAAAACCTGGAACACTTAGCACCATCAGGGAAGAGTTTTTATAGTCTTTCAAAGAAATGCGATAAATATAGTTGACGTTGACAGAGTTGATACAAAGTCCCTGAAAGATGTTGGGTAGACCTATGGAAACTTCTGTTGTTTTCCCAGTTTGAAGGAGGCTTAAACAAATATGTTCTAGTTACCTCCCAGGGATGAATTTGAGGGAAGCATTTCACTTGGGATCATCTGAAGCAGAGGTTCAGATCAATTTGCCCTATCACCAATTCTCAATTGTTTTTGCATATAGTGTCGAGTCAATTGAGAGCCTAATCTGTACAAGTCAATAATTCATGAATTGCAGTCCAGAGCTGACCTACACACATGTAATTTCATTCTCATTAAGTGTTTTAGATTCTATAATGTTGGCTAAATTAATATCACTACCAGTACTTTATACCCTAGGGGGATGCCTGATAATGTTCTGTAACATAAAGTGAAAATGATGTCTCTGAAACCAACCTGAGATCTATATAAACCAACTATAGACATATGAATGGGTTTGGGGCTACCATTTAATTCTAGCCCTAATCTGAGAACATTTAGTTCTTTTTTCAAAAAACAAAGTAGACTATTTATTCCATGGTGATTCCACCATGCAGAAAGTAAATTTCTTATGGAACTCAAGCTCAAATTATATACATTTTAGCAAAGCTAAATGTAAGAAAACAGCAAGGACATTTTATTTCTATATAACAGAACATATACCCCCAATTTGCTGCTACTTTAAAGAACACTTTCAGACTCACCTAATTTGTACAGGCTCTTTCAA
>PVJH01024221.1:0-33438 GCA_004026705.1 Nesogale talazaci | reverse complement strand
TTGGTGAAGTGGTTCCCGGTGGTCTCAGAGGGCCGCTCCAGGGTGGCCTCCCCCTCTGTCCCCCAGGCAACAGCAGGCATCTCCACGTCTGCTGCAGCCCCATGACCTGGGGTTTGCCATGGACCCTCTCTGTTGGCTCCCCTGTGCAGGTCTGCCCCGGCCCAGCGGGAGGAATTGGGTTGTGTGCCCCGCCGCCGACCTGATTAGTTGTATTTGTGCCTGGAGTTTCCTGGGTCTTTTTGTTTAGAGAGGAAATTGCATTTTCTACAGAAGTGACCATTGTGTTTCTTCCTTTACAATCCTTTGCCCTTTCTGCTGTATAGCTGGCTAATGCCAGTCAGGGCCTGCCGTGAGGGTGGGGGCCAGACTCCACCTGGGCCGTGTGCTGGGGACTGGGGTCCACCTGGGCAGTGTGCTGGGGACTAGGGTTCATCTGGTCTGTGCATTGAGGCTGAGGGAAGGCAGAATCTTAGAACTGGGGATTACCAAGGAGGCAGAAAGAAGTTGAAAGAGGAGACTACTTTTTCCCAGAGTCCAGAGACAGACTGACAGACAGAGATAGCGAGAGTGGGAAGCCTGCTGGCAGACAGTGTTGCTGCCGAGTTCCTCCAGGGCTGAGAGAAACTCATCCTGCCCTGCCTCTGGGTGTGCACCTAGCCCACTTGGATGAGGAGAACGAGTGACCCCGATTCTCCTCACTGCCGGGTTGGTGCCGTCAGACTCACAGCTGCCAGAGAGGAGCCCGGCGAAAGCTGAGTGTACACAGGGGCAAGCGGCGGGCAGCCGGCTACTCGCTGACATGGACCTGTGTCCCTGACCAGAAGGAGGGCAGCTGGTGAACCAGGAAGGCTCGAGGCATTCGCCTTTACTCAGGGCAGACGGGTCCATGGCACCACCAGCCTGGAGCCCTGGGCATGCAGGTGCTGGACTTCTTTAAAGTGGACTGATGACCCACTTGGGCAGACTGGCCACTGAGAACGCAGGTCCCTCTCTGTGCACATGGGGATACGGCAGGCGTCCACTCCGCAGTCACTGGACTTTCACCAGTCTCCTCTCTGGCGGCTCCTGCTGATGTGTCAATCTGGGTTTGGATTTGCGTCTCCAGGTGACGTGTGTTAAAGCACTCTGCTGCTAGTGGAGGGGTCTGCGGCTGCAGCCGAGCAGAGGGTGAGACACAAAGCATGATGGCTCCCTTCCAGGTGATTGTGGTCCCCCCATCCCACGCTGTGGGATACTGTGGGTGCCAGACCATTTCCAGAACCAAGCAAAGCCACAGTGGCAGGACAGATCCATGTCCCCTGGAGAAGACAGACCCTCATCCTACCCCCTCCTGGACAGAGCCTCCTGCCACAGCATGTCCTTCACACTGGCCACTGGGGGATGGCCTGTGATGACCCAGATGACTGGCAGCTGCCAGCGTTCTTCTCTCCATGTCCTGAGCCTCTCTCAGTGTCACCTGTCTGGCTGGGGGTGAGCTCTGTGCCTGGTGGCTGGAGGCATAAGACCAGAGCACAGAGGGGTGCAGGTGGCCATGTGTGCCATGCCACTACCCCCGCAACCAGCCAGATCATGGCAGGAAGTGGAGACCTCTGACACAGGTGAGGGGGCACCCAGGTCGAGACCCAGCACCTGCTTCCAGTAGACCTGCCTCACAGGTGGGAGGAGAAGCACAGAAGCCAGCTGCTGGTCACAGGCTGGCGGAATATGTGTGTGTGTGCCGCAGAGCCCCTTCTCTGTGTCTTGAGGCATCCCTGGTGGCGCGGAGCAGTAAGCGCTGGACCCCTAACAAAAGGTCAGTGCCTCAGAGGCGTGAGCTGCTCTGGGCAGAAAGACGAGGATTTACTGCCGGGAGACAAGCTTGAGGGGTCTGTGAGTTGGCCCCCACTCAATGCAGAGGCTTGGTTCTTGTTGTCTTTACCCAGAGGCCCCTGGGTGGTCAGCCGTTTATGTTCGATGACTCACCAAAGGTGCTGGCCAGCTGCTGCCAGACAGAGGCAGTTCAGCTGCCCATGGGCTGCCCACTCCATCATTCATGGTCACCCTGGGCAGGGGCTCACCCGGCCCCCACTGGGGTCCCAGCCTGCCTCCCCTCCAGGACCTGGCTGCTGCTTCCTGGTGATGGGTCCTGCAGGAACCCAGGCTGTGAGCTGGCCCCCATTTGGCAGGTCTGATGGTCATTTTCATCAGGAAGATAATTAGAAGTGAAAAACCTCACACACAATCATGAAAAGGCAGGAACGAAGAATAAAGTACCGTAGTTATAAAGTCATCAAGATGCAATAACGGGGTGTTATTACAAAGGCTTAAATTTAACGATGGCTTTTTAGTGTGTCACTTATTATACAATTAAAATTACAAAGTCAGATACAGTAATTACAAGAGACTCTCTCACTAGTGTGTTGAGGGAGGTCTAGGCCGAGAGGCTCCCACCCACACTAGGTCCGAGGCAAGCAGCATTCAGCCCCTGGGAAGGGGGTCCTGCTGCCTGGGGCAGGGGTCCAGCAGGGAGCCAGCAGGCCTCTGCTGTTGGGGGAGATGGGCCTGGGGAACACAGCTCCCTCTAGGTGCACCACAGGCAGCCCTCACCCCACACCAGAATTTCCTTGCCAAATATCTAGGGCCCCCTGCTGCCTCTGGAAAGCAAGGGTGGGTGGTGTGCCAAGGTGCCAGCAAGGTGACACCGCAGGACCCAGCCTCCACCAGGAGCCCCAGGGTCCAGGGCATGTGGGGGGCTGAACTGTGGGCCCCTCGTATGCAGACATGTTCCCAGGACCTGGGAATGGGCTCCCGCTTGGAAGTTGGACCAGACTCCAGAGGAGTCCCAGGGCTTGGGGCATGCGGGTGCCTCCTCCGCCCCACACACAGCAGCAGCTGCACCACCACCACCACGGTGATGACAGAGGAGGCGAGGACACTTGGAATTCCGCTTCCAACACTGGCCACAAGCAGCAGTGGGACCTCATCGGCTGCGAGCCCACAGGCATCCAGGGAACACGGATGTTAGGACGCAGCGTCCTGAGTGGGACACACGAGTAAGTTTGCTGCTGAGGACACTTCACAGAAGCAGCTTCCGTGCGGGGAACAGCGGCAAAGACGTGTGTGTGGTAACTCAAGCCACACAGAGACGAGGAGGTGGAGGGCGGGGCGGATTGTGCAGGTGGCACCCCGTGGATCGTGCCTGGAAGGTGGGAACACCAAGAAGACACCAACTTGTGTAGAACTGACGACGGTGTGGATCACAGCAAATGATGGGTAGCCTTGAGCATGGGAATTCCAGATCATTCCATTGTGCTTACATGGAATCTGAACATGGGCCACGAGGCAGTCATTGGACAGGACAAGGGGATGCTACGTGGTGTACAGTCACGAGAACTGTGTGCCAGAGTTGAGTCCTCTCTCCATCCTATTCACGCCAGCACATCCAGTACATCACCAAGGAGGTTGGCTCCGGTGAAGAGGAGGTTGGCATCAGGAGCATCCTCCGCTCCAGAGGAAGGCTCATGAAAGTCTGCAAGGTGCAGCTGACACACTCTGCTGACTGGCAGCAAAGGGGACTGGACGCTCGTGCTGAGGGAGACCGCGGACTGCAGACCCCAGCCGTGTGCCTGCAGCACAACTCAGTGAGGAAGACCCACCTCTGGTCAGTGGGCAGCAGTGTGAAGGACGGAGAAGAGACGGAAGCAGGGAGGACTGCATTTTACTTGGATTCCCCTGTCGGTGCCTGGGAAAGCAGCAGTCAGAGATCAAAGGGTGTATCGCGTGGTCAAGCTGCATAGACCTCACTAAAGCAAAGATGTCATGTGGGGAGCCAGGCAGTTGCCTAGTTGTGAGTGGAAGTTAGACCACGGTAAGGACGGCCACAGGACAGGTGGTGCGTCTGGATGACGGCGCTAGTGGAGAACAGGGGCTGCACCCCTGGCTGCTGGAAGGACAGCCCAGAAGCACCTTCGGAGGGAGAGTCTTTGTCTCACATGTTGTCCAGGAGATGAGGCCTGGGAGAAGGGCATCGTGCCTGTGAGAGAGAAGGTCAACGACAAAGGGAACAGCGGTCCAGGAGACCGGGTGGCCCAGCGATGGGGCTGAGGAGCAGGTAGGGCTGGCTGCTCTGTTAGCCAGTAGTGACTGGAGGACCTGCCACTTCACCAGCCCAGGAGCAGCGTCCTCTAAGAGCCCTGTGCCCCTCCAGAGACGAGGAGGGGGCCACGTGGAGAGAGAGCGCTGGACTTGCACTGCCCCCAGCTCCCCGGCAGGGGTGCCTTGGAACCTCAGGCAGAGTAGGTGACTGACCCCCACCATGCGGTGACTCTGAGGCCACCTTCAGCTCACACCCACATCCACTCAGGACAGCTCTCCGTCCAGGCCTCTCTGCAGGCAGAGAACAGAGAAAGCCCCACGGAAAGCCAAAGAATAAACAAATACATCTTGGCAAAAGTACGGCCAGGGGCTCCTTAGTGGCCAGGATGGCACGCTTGCGTCTCCTTTGGTCCTGTGACGGGAGAGACCAGTCCCTGGGGAAGGACATCATGAGGTGGAGGGCGGGACAAAGAGGAAGGCCCTTGACGAGGTGGGTGGACACCGTGGCTGTAACAATGGACGTGGCACAGCGACAATGTGAGGACACGCTGGGCCAGCAGCGCTTCATTCCATCCTGCACTGGCCTGCTCCGTCAGAACCCACCTAATGGCCCCTCACAGCCATGGCCCTCGACCCCCGCCCCTCAACTGAGGCCAAGGTCCAGGGGACCGGAGACACCCAGTGAGCCCCAAGGTTAAGTTTGTCCCCACCCACCCACATCCCTGGGAGTGACAGGGTGGCGTCGAGGTCCAGAAGCAATTATGCAGCAGGAACCTGCTGGCCCAAGGGGACACCCCAAGACTCCGCTGACCAGGCCTCCAGCGCCCTGGCCCCTTCTCAGAGGCAGGGCAGGGGCGCCCTCCCCCCTGGTGTGGGGCCGGGCCTGGTGCCTGGCCGTAGATCATCCTAATAAAGGGAACCGGAGGCGCCGGGCTCCCTGCGGCCCCGTAAATCTCGGGGAGGGGCTGCACGCGAGGCTCGCAGGCTCTTGAATTTCAAATGGCCAATTTGGTCAATGAATCAATTTCTCCTCCGAGGAGCTGCGCCAGCCGGTGAGCAGCGGAGCTGCGGCCGTTCCGGGGAGAGCGGCCCCTTTGTTCGCGCTCGGCACGCCGCGCCCTAATAGTTCATCTGTATTCATCTTTATGACTTCCCAGACCACTGATGTCAGCCCGCACCGAGCAGGGCTGGCGAGCGGGACCCACGCAGCTGCTCCGGCCTGCCGTGGGAAGGACAGGCTCCAAGCGAGGGCCCCAGCCAGGACTGGACCACGGGACACTGCCAGCCCCCCTCTCGTCCAGGGGACAGCCCGCCCCGTCGGAACTTCCTGCAGGCCAGGCGAGGCTGGGAGAGCGTGGGCGCGATGTGCCCACTGCTTCGTCTGCCGCGGCTCACCCTGTGCACAGTGGCGTGCCCGTGGTCCACTGGTCTCTGCCCATCGCTGCAAAGGCCCTTTGGGAGGTTCATATCTTCTCTCTCTTCACTGCCTGCCGAGTTGGCACACGGTCGTGTCCACCACAGGGCTGCTCACCAGCAAGGTCAGTGGTTCTCGGCCACCCACAGATGCTCCCGAGAGGCTGATGGTCTGCTCTGGAGTGGACTAGGTCACAGAGACCCTGGGGGCCCGATGCAAGTGTGGGAGCACCTCTGCTGAGCTCACGCTTGACCCCCAAGCCGGCAGGCTATGTCCTCTCTGCCATGCCCGGGCCCCTCTCTGTGGGAGGCTTTTCTCCTGGCTGGGGTCACGAGTCTCCGCTTCTGTGCAGGGCTGGTGATGCCTGGCCAGGGGGTGTGGGGGCTGGATTCTGTGGTGGATCAGGAATCATTCCAGAAGGGAGTTTCAGCACCTGCGGGCCAGGCGGGACCTGTTGAGGCGTTGACTCTGAGACTGAACTCCGAGGGTAGTTTGCAGGCCATCTCACTGTCCTCTGCCCTGGCAGTGGTAAATGGGTGGCTCCAGCCTAGGCAAGCCCTGGGAACCAGGCAGACCTGTGGGTCTCCGTTTGCTGAGCCACAAGGTGGTATAAGTGACATGGGCTGGAACACAGGGAGGCTGTGCGAGTCTGTGTGGCCACTGCCTCCGTTAGGCTGGGCTCCCTGGAGAAGCAAAACCGTGACACTCTGGACAAGAAGGAAATGATTTCCACAGTTTTGTTACTGCGTAATCCCCCTACCACACACTTCAGTGGATCTGGACTGGGAGATTTCTTTAATATATAATTACTCTTTATCTAAAGCTCTTTCTCACACACACACACACACACATACACACACACATTGTACAGCCCACACAGCCTCAGAGGGGGCTGGCCCATCCAACTCAAGTCTGCGGGTCAGACACCAAGCTGAAGCCCCTTCCCAGCTCAGAGAGCTGCCAGGGCTGATGGGAGAAGAAGCAAGAAGATACCCAGGAAGTGGGAAAGCCACAGGCCTGTTGGGACAGTGTTGAGAGACTGCACAACCACAAGACAACGTGGCAGGCCACGGGCCCAAATCCTGAGGACTCAGGTGCAAGACCCAGGCCAGCTGAAAGAGTGCGCACGAGAGAGAGAGAGAGAGAGAGAGAGAGAGAAGAGAGAGTTCCACAGTGCTGTTTATGCACACAAAGTAGGCCACCATGACCTGAAAGTGGTAGTTACATCATCTGTTGTCAATGTGAGACTTAAGAATGAGGGCTGAGCCCCGGTGGCGTAAGTGGTTGAGTGCAGGACTGCAGCCCTCGGGCTTGGCGGTTCAAATCCAGCGGTGGCTCTCAAGAGCAGCACTGGGTAGCACCCACGACCACCAGAGGCAGTAATGCCCCCCCAAAAAAGAAAAAAGAATGAAGGGGTGAGGTTTCATCTATCAATCAGGGCACAGCTTGTCCCTCCCTGTGAGACATTACGGAGTCCAGTCTGCTGGAGCTACCTGATGGCAGCCAGAACCTCAGAACCAGAGAAGCCACGTGGAGACCCTGCCAGCGCTGAGACGCCTACACCACCACTGCATCCGCAAGACTTCCCGCCTACTGGCCTGTGATCTTCCTGCATTCAGCGTCATTGCATGAGTCTGAAGAGGAATTTATAGATGGGCATCAGACACATGGGCTAATTTCAGAATTCCGGACTTGATATGGGCTGGGATGTTTTCTCCATATTCAATTGTTCTTTCTTATGCACACGTGAGTGTCCCTCTGTTTCTCAAGTTTACTGGGACTCACACACTGAGTCAGGGTTTGCGCTCCTCCCTGACCCTGACCTCCCCACGGCTGCTCGACTGGCCCTGTGTCAGGTCACAGGCCAGGGGAGGCCTCCGTTGGCAAACCACTGGGAATCCTGGCCCAGCCCGGTTGGCCCCACATCTCACTATGATGGCTTTCTATGTGCTAAGGGGCCTCAAGCCTGATATGTCCCACTGAAGCATAGGAGGGGCGCATAACAGGCTCACCTGGGGGTGGCAGTGCCTGCTCAGAAGGACAGACCCCCCACGGATGGGAAGGGCCAGCATGGGCTGCCTGTCTAATGCCTCAGCTCTGTCCTCTCCACCTCAGTGCCGCCGGGCTGAGCAGGAACCCATGTCCAACTGCTGCTGGGTGGCAGAAGAAGGCCTGCAGGGGCAAGGCCATGCTCACCAAAGGTCCCACCAGCTAGTTCTCAGATGGGATGGCGGGTGCTCCAGGGTGGCACCACTCTTCCAGCTTCAGACCTGACAAGGCGAAGGGGACCCCGCATATCTGACACCCCCTCTAGGCTCTGACTCTGGCGCCTGCGTCAGCGGGAGGTGGGGTCAGCCCTAGCCTGTGTGCTCGCGAGGGTTGGACATTGTTGCAGAAGGGAGTTTTCTAACCTACAGGCCACGCTGGGCCTGTGGAGGTATTGCCACCAAAACTCCGCCCATGGGCATCTGGGTGGGGATGCTAGAGGCTTGTTTCAGCTTCCGACCCGCTCAGGGCCTGGTCTGGGCCACCCAGGGCCCACATGCTGGGGATGCCACGGCAGCTGGCCCTCTAGGAGAGCAGGTGGTACTGGCCCTTTGTGGCACACCAGAGCCAGCACAGTGTCCTTCAAGAGCTTTGAGCAGGCCTGCCCTGTCCTCCCCCCACCTGGCTGGGCCACCTAGTCACAGAGTCATGGAGGCACCCGAGGCAGCGCGCCATGGTGCCTGTCATTCTGCACTCCCAGGGAGTGACCTGCCTCTTCGTGTGGTGTCAGGCTGGGCCTCATGCAGGCTGCCGTGCAGTGGGGGCCAGGGAGCAAGGTCTAGAGTCCTGCTTGTGAACAGGAGAGCTGGGGATGGCCTCGGGGTGGACAGAGGTGAGGAGAATGCCATCAGCGGTGGCCTTGTCTCAGTGCCAGGCCTAGACTGGTAAGGTGGAGGTTCCCATCCCCAAAGACAGTCAGAGGTCTGTCCGAGTAGACCCGACCTCTGTCAGGCCCATGGCAGGCCTGCCTGCACCCCACTGACAACCCCGCTGGGAGCACGGAGAGTGGCCCCGCATGAGTTCTGGGCAGCCTGGGAGTCAGCCCTCAGCCTGGTGGACAAGCCAGGTGCAGCAGCTCCTCTGATGGGACAGTCCAAATGCTGCCGGGAGGTCAGCCAGCCACTTGGACAGTCTCAAGACCAACAGCCCTACAGACCCCTGCAGTGAGCAGGCACTGGGGCAAACACCTCTAGGGGCTCAGGGTTCCCCAAAAGGCCAGGCTTGGAGCCCACCAGCCACTCCTGTCAAGAAAGCTGAGGCTGTCTGCTCCCACAAAGACTTACAGCCACGGTGGCCCTCAGGGAGGCTCACCCTAGTCTCCTCTGGAGGGTGTGGTTCCGAGCCTACCTTAGAACTGGGCACTGTGTCTCCCAGCCAAGGGCCCCTCCCCCCGATGCCTGCCCTGTGCAGCTACCCCTCTCTGTCTCCCTTGGAGTCCTGGAGCCTCTACCTGGGTATGAGTCTGGGTGCTGCTTCACACGTGTGTACATACACACACACACACACACACACACACACACACAAGCCCCAGATCCATGCCTCCCGGACTGGAGCACACAGTGCCCAGCAACCAGCCATAGGAGCCCCTGAGGGAGAGGGGAGGGACAGGGCAAGGCCCTGACAAGACTGCCTGCACCCCCAGAGGTGCCCAGGGGTCGGGCCCTGGGATCAGCAGCTACCCCATTGGGAAGAGTATAAAATGCAGACAGCGCCTGACCTCTGCCCCTTTCCTAGGACACGGTCTTTCTGGGTGTGTCCTGACCAGGGTCCCCTGCCCTCCATCACCTCCAGCAGGCAGAGTGTGTTAATATGAGTGGCAGGGTCTGCATGTGTGAGTGAGTATGAATATGTACGTGTGTGTGTGTGTGTGTGTGGATAAGTGAGGACGTATGTCTATGTGTGTGGGGGTGTATGCATACGAGTGTGACTGTGTGTGAGAACGTGTGTGAGTACTTGGGTATGGCGGTCATGTATTCGTTATGCCAATTTCATGATTGGGATGTAGGGGTGGAGTCTAGCCTGTTAATCTGGAGATAGCCATTGAGTAGCCAGTGAGGTCATTGTGTGGGTATGGCTTTCTCCTGAGACTTCTGGGAAACCTCGCAATATTTCCCTCGTGGAGAAGAGAGGCCATCTCCCCAGTAGTTGGGAGTCAGTCTCTGAGATGACAAACTACACAAGACAAGATGGCAGCATCCGCGGAGCTGGAGGAGCCGGAGGAGAAGCCACACGGCCTTACCCTGATGGAACCAGACCTCTGAAGCTGGAGAAGCCACATGGAGAGCCCTGCCAGCGCTGAGTTGCTTTTACCACCAGTGGATGCTGTTGATGGACCCTGAGCCCTGAAAGCGAGGAGCCCTGGGGAGACCCCTGCTGGCGCCGGGACTCTGCACCCACTGGCCTGTGACTTTGGAGTCAAAAGGAGACTTTATAGACTGGTATCGGACATATGGGCTACTAGTGGACTTATGACTTTGAATTGGACTGGGTTGGGATGCTTTCTCAATGTCCTATTTCTCTGATATATAAACCGTACCCTTATATCCATATGTGTGTCTATGAGTTTGTTTCTCTAGTCTACCTGGACTGACCCACTGGGTGTGTATACATGGGATGTATGTGTAAATATGAGCATGTGTGAGTGCGTGTGTGGGTGCATGCACGTGTCTAAATCTGCGTGTGTGGGTGTGTGTGAAGGTGGGTGGGTGACTGTATCATTTGTTTGCATGTGCCTGTGTAAGTGCATGCATGTGTTCATGGACAAGTGCGTGCATATGTGAACACTTGAGTGTGAGAGGGGTGGGGTGCTGGAGTGCAGGGGCACTCCCATTGGGTCCCTGGAGCCCCCAGAGGGGTGGGCAGCACCTCTGAGGAGCCCCTTTCTCTAGAGACTGAAGCGTGGGGACCTCACTGTGAGTGTGTCAGTGGAGATGAGAGTGCACGAGAGAGAGAGAGCCTGTGTACAGGAGGCGGGGGCCAGTGAAGAGGAAACAAGAGGTGTGGGTGGGTAGTAAGGGGGAGCTTGCCTGAAAGGGGCGAGTTGGAGGTGGGGGTATGGTGGGCAGAGCTCAGGGCCCATGCTGAGGGGAGACGCCCGCCACCACAACAGCTCCCCCCACCCCCCAAGAGCCCGAGCCAGTGAGAGATCTCCAGGCCTCTCCTCATCAGCCCCCACCGTTCAGACAGCAGCTGAGAGGATTCAGAGTTTGTGCACCCAGTGCCTCTGTCCGCCCCTCCCCCGCTTGTTGGCTGCGAGGTGGGGTGTCCACCCATCAGTGCAGGCTTCAACACCCCCTCCTCTGCTCACAGCCAGCTGAGGCCTTCGCCACACAGGCGATTTTCTGGAAACAAATGGAGAGAAATTGCTCTAACAGGCTAATTTCCACATAATAGAATCCAACGACTTCCGTTCCTTGCCTCAGCTTCTGCATAATTTGACAAATTGCAGGCGATTCAAACCAGGGGCTCCTCTGAGGGGCCCCCACCCTTCAGTCTCCGGAGAAAGGTGTTCATCAGAGGTGCTGCCCACCCCTCTGGGGGCCCCTCTGCAGGCCCCAGGAGTCCGATGGGGGTGCCCCTGCATTCCAACACCCTGGCCTCCACGGGCTGCCCATCTGGGGGTGGGCTGCGGGTCATGGAAGCCGCTCACAGTGTGTCCTGTGAGACTCGCCAAGCGGCTGCTGGCTCTGTGCACTTGGCAAGGTCACCAAGCGGCATGCGTACTTGCAAAGTCGACTGAGCCATGCCAGGAGCCCAGAGTGGGAGGGGGTGCTGTGGGAAGCTGCCCCACTCCCCATGCCCTCGGGCCCCACTGCATACTCCTGGGTCCCATCCCTGCAGGCAGCACCCCTTGGCCACACCCTGGCCTCTCCTTTCCACCCACAGGATCCCCCAGCCCTCACTCACTGCACTTCTGGGCCTTGCCTCTTCCCCAACAGCCCTGCCCCATCCAGGGACCCCTGCCCATGGCACACCCCATGCTGACTCCTGCCTTCCTCAGGAAGCTGAAGAAGTGCCCTCCCACACACCCCTCTAGGGCAAGACAGGAGATGAGTGCAGAAAGCCACCCTCTAGAGACCTCCCGGTCCCAGCCCACCACAGGGGCACCCTGCCAAATGAAGGTCTCACTGTGCTCACCCACTTTTTTGTTTAAAGTGTGCAAATCACCGCTGGAAACCAGCTCGGCATGTAATTGTACCTGTGTTGCGCTCCATCTCAGGGGGCCAGCCCCTTAGCCCGATGGATCCCTGGGCCTCCAGCCCCTCGCCTGCCCCCACCCTCCCTGTGGTTTCCCCAGAGGCACTCCCCCCTTCCCGACTTTCCCAGAAGGGTGTGTGTGTATGTGTGTTGTGCATGTGTCTGCCTAGCTGTGTACTCACACATATGTGCATGTTCCAGTGTCTGCATGTGACCGTGTGTGTGTGTGTGTGTGTGTGTGTGTGCGTGTGTGAGAGAGAGGTAGATGTGGGGACATGCAAGGGTCTGTTTGACTGAGAACAAGTCTGTGTTAAGTGAAGACTCAAGGCATCTGGGAGGGGCCCCTCCAGAGCCTCTCCTAACCATGGACATCTGTCCATGATCATATGTGTATATGCCACACTCAATCACACACATGCCCTCACCCCCCACTTCTCTCTCTCTCTCTCTCTCACTCACACACACACACACACACACACACACACACACTCTCTCTCACACATGAGCAGGGATGGTGCTCTCTCGTGGGGACAGACAGCCTGAGTAGAACAGACCTGCCCAACACATATGCTCGGAGGATGTTCCCTGTGGGGAAGCTGGCCGCGTGCTGCCCGGGGGTCAGGCTGTGCAGGGCCCTCACGAGGTGCTCTCATGTGGAGGGTCACAGCCTGGGCTCTGAACAGGTCCAGGCTCCCAGTAGCCCCTGCCCTCCACCCTCAACAGATGGGTTCTCACCAAAGGGGGCTGCCCACAGCAGGAGTGGGTGCTGTGGTCACAGCAGCTCTCCAGACCCTCGAGGGAGGGGCCATGGGAATGCTTTGGGGGGAATAGGGAGCAGGCGTTCCAAGTGCAGAGTCAGGAGGGTGAGGAGGTAACTGTGACCCCCAGAGACTGCAGCACAGGAAAGGCACCATGGAGCCAAGCAGGGGGCCCTGGCGGCCAGACCCCAAGGCCCTGCACACTGGTGTTCAGGGCTGCCCTGGTCAGTGCTGGGTTCTGGAGCTGTCTGCAGCCTGGCGGAGGACGGGCCTGCGGGAGCCGGCATATGCTCAGGCTGCACGCGGAGGACGGAGGCCGTGGCGAAAGACGTCATCAGGAAGAGGGTCCAGAGCCAGCTCTGGGAGTTTCTGAGCCAACACTGTGCAGTCTCGGCAGCGTGCGCTGCGGCGGCTGTGTCTCCATGGGGGCTAATTGGGCAGGGGCAAGAGGGCACACGCTCCGTCTGTCCATCCACCCCACTGGGCACTGACAGTCTGACTCTGCGCCAGACTTGGGGAGGGGGGGGTTAATCAGTCAGGAAAGTGTCATCATGTCCCCAGCCCTCAGTGCTGTGCTCCCTGCCTCCCAACACATACATGCACGCCCCAATGTACACACCTCCAATATGCACACCCCAATGTACACATATACTCAACACACACCCAACACACCCAGTATACACACACCCCAATATACACATACCCAGCACACACTTCAATATACACACATAACAAACACATACACACAATGGGCCTGCACACATGCATGCACAAACATGAGCACACATGCACACCCACACACCTGACCATGCACACACACGTGCACACACACATGCTGGCACTCTTTCCCGCGACACAGCACATAGTGCAGCTGGTGTTGGGGCTCAGAAGGGACCCAGAGTTCTGGAAGGCCCCGGGGGTGGGGTGCTCCAGCGTGGCCAGTGAGGCTTGGGGCACTGCAATCCAGGGGGTGCCTGAGCAAAGGGGGGGCAGGGCTGAGGCCCAGGCAGTGAAGTGTCCTTGGGATGGTGGGCGAGGGTCTAGCTGGATAAGGGAGCTGTGGCAAAGGGGAGCTCAGGGTCTGGCTCAGAGGTGCAGGTGCTGGTCGGAAGAGCTGACCAAGGCGAGGGCTGCCCAGTGGGTCAACACAGGGCTCCGGAGAGCCATCAGCCAGGGTTCTTGTCCCACGGCTCTGAGAGCCATGAGCTCTGGACTGGGGCTGCAGACCCAAAGGACCACTGTCCAGTGAGCTGGTCCTAGACCACCCACCCCAGGAACCAGCTCCTCTGCCCCCCTAGGCTTGTGAAGTCCCAGCCATGCACGTGTTGGGGCTGTGTGCTCCAGATGCAGGTCCAGCAGAGTCAACCCTGTGGCACACAAGGGGTTAACCCCCCCCCAGGGCGTAGCCAGTTGTATGCTGGCCCACTATCTGCCTGGGCAGCAGTTGAACCCCCAGGTGTCTGCACGGGGACGATGGGCTGTCTCCCCACAAAAGTGCACAGCCTTGGGAGCCCACGGACACAGGTCTGCTCTGCCCGCAGTCTTGTGGGTCGGAATCGACCCAATGGCATGAGTTTGAGTGCCAACCCCACAGCAGACAAGGGGTTAACCTGCCCCATCACCAACCCCACGACAGACAAGGGGTTAACCATCCCCCATCACCAACTTCACAGAAGACAAGGGGTTAACTAGTCAGTTCCCCATCACTGGCAACAGCTTCACACATAATTTATTGATTTTTTTTAAAACAAAAATATGTCAGAGTCTCTGGGATGGGGCCGGGCCAACTCCATACCGGGCCAACTGGATGACAAGTTGGGAGCCAGGCACAGATGCCAGCAAGCACTCGGTGCTGGCAAGGGGGGTTTGGGGGGCTGGAGTGCAGGCTTAGGCATTGCCGGTGTCCCTCTCAGCAGCATGGCTGGCAGGACACCCTGCTAAGTGGCCATGAGTACGCCCATCAAGCACCAGGGTAGTGTGGACAGAGGGTAGGTGTCAGGGCGACTGAGGTCTGACAGAGCCCTGAGAATTCCAGACCCCAGAGGATGGTCTGTGGGGTAAACCCAGAGAGAACAGGGGCCAAGAGTCATGAAGCAGGGGGCAGGGTGGGGGGCGAGGACCGTGCCCCAGAAGGATTTAAGCAGCAGACACATCACCAAATGTGTGTTTTAACATGCTCCCATGAACCTCTGTGCAGACAAGATGGCAGGGGACCAGAGGGAGAGAGAAGGGTTCCAGGCTGGCCATGGTCCACGGTACCATGGCCCACGCCGACACAGTTCACACTGTCACCGTCCTCCCCACCATGGTCCACGTCTCTATGGTCTATGTTGCCACAGTCCACATCTCCCTGGCCCAGGGCGGTGGGGAGGGAGGTGGCGAGGTCACTGCCACAGCTCAGACGAGGGGACGGTGTCTCCCATGGGTGGGAGTCGGCGTGTTCATGGTATTGTCCTCGTTGGTTTCATCGTGTCGGTTCTGACTCAGCGGCCCCATGGACAACAGGGCGCTCCTGACCATTGTCCTTCTGTTGGAACCCATCTCTGCAGCTGCCGAGTATCCCCCTCTCACTGAGGGACTTCCTCTTCTCTGATGTCCTTCTCCAGGGACAATGGAGCCCAAGCACGTGAGATGGAGTCTCACCCACCGGGCCTCTAAGGAGCACTCGCTGACCCTCGTCCCAGACAGACCTGTGTGTCCGTGGGACTTCCGACCTTCTCACCAACACCACCCTTCTGGCGCATCAGTGATTCTCAGTCTTCCTCCTTCAGTGGGCAGCCCCCGCATGCCCTTGAGGCCACTGCAAGCACTGTGGCTGGCGCAGGGCCCCTCAGCCCCCCAGTGACGCCCTTGCTCTCCGACGGGGTAGAGAGGTCCAGGCAGCAGACTCTCCTTGTGCAGCATGCTGCTTCAGTTCTGGCTGCGGCTTCCACGAGCATGGATGGTGCATCCAGGTGTGGCAGAATCCTTGACAACATCAGCCTCTTCTCCATTGATCGTGATGTGCCCTATTGGTCCAGTTGCAAGGATTTGGGTCTTCTGTGCACTGAGTTATAGTCCATACTGAAGACCGCGATCCTTGACCTTCATCAGCCAGTGCGCCAAGTGCTCCTTGCTCTCAGCAAGCCAGGCTGTGTCACCTGCAGACCCCTCGCGCTGATGCTGCACTCTGCTCCATCTACTCCAGCTTCTCTGGTGACTGACTCAAGGCACAGACTGAGCAAGCATGGTGAGAGGACCCTGCAGGGTGTCCTTCTTCTGGTTGCACACTGCCTCTTGACCGTGTTGGAGTGCTGCGTGAACACAGTGAGGTGTTCTGGAGCCCCCACCCTCCTCAAGGCTGCTCACGGCTTGTTACGACCCACACAGCAAATCATCAGGAAGTCAGGCAGACCAGCAGGGGAAGAGCAGATAGAGGATGCTCCATCAGGAGCCACAGCTCCGCTTGCCGGGGGGTTGGTCAGAGCCCCCAAGCAGCAGCATGGCTGGCCGGTCATGCCCCTCCTGTCCCAGCACCTCACCAAGGGCCCCTCCCATTGGTGAGCCTCCTGTCACCACTCTGATGGCCCATCTTCTGTTCTCAACAGGCTCCCGGGCTCTGACCACTATCCAGACATGCTCACACACACACGCACACACACACACACTCACACACGCACAGTAGCACGCAGACACATCGGGGTATGTCCAGGAGCCTCCTGACAAAGTTCCCCATGGCCAGTGGGAGGACAATTGGAGCAACAAAGCAAATCACATTGGATTAGAACCTCAAGTATGACACATGTGTCCCAAGTGCCTAGGATATAGATAAGTGCCTGCAGTGCCCATAAATATGTAAATGAAGCCAGCCGGTGGGAAATCACCGCGGTCTCTGCACCCATGTGGAAGAGCTCCCGGGGATCAGTGGACACACACACACACACACACACACACACACGGAACTATGCTGAGGACACAGTGGGAGGGGGAGTGATGTCCCTCAGCCAGGTGACCCCCTCAGTCGTGACAGGTCACATCCATACCACTCGTCTCTAATGTGATGCTATCCCTGCTGCTCCTGACACCACACAAGTTCAGCCTGGTTCCCACAAATGTCTCAGATGGAGGGACGGGCAGACGGACAGACGGACAGACAACTAGCCCGACCCCAGGAGCACTCTGTGAGGCACCCATGCAGTAGAGATGAAAGTCCTGTAACCGCCGGGAGCCTAAGAAGGCAGGGTGAGTAGGGACCATGTGAGGCCCTGCGTGGGGCCCTGGAGCCAAAAAAGGACAGGAGGCAGAAACGACAGAAATCCAAATGAAGGATGCTGCTGCGGCTGCGGCTGCTGCGTCTAGGTGCTGGCTGGCCAGTCGGCTCTGCCCCAGCGGCCCCGTGAGCCACAGAGCAAAGCCCTGCCCCACCCTGGGCCATCCCCACAACTGTTTGGACTCGTTGCTGCTGGGGCTGTGGCCATTCACACGCCCGAGGACCATCCTCTTTCTCCATGACCCTCGACTTTTGCGAGCACGATGTCTCCTCCAGGGACCGGCCTCTCCTGAACAGCAAGTCCAAGATGCATCTGGGAAGATGGCCTCTTGGTCAGTAGCTGAGCAAGCACAAAGCCATCTGTGCCACCCAGCAGGAAGTGGGAGCTCCCAAACCCTGCCTGGGGGGCAGGGGTGCACAGGCCCACTCCCAGGCAGAGGGGAACTGCAAATCCCCATCAGACTGGAGGCACACAGACCGTCTGAGCCAGCAGCCCTCCTTGAGAGAGGGAGCGTCAGAGAGTGTTGTGCACATGCATGCTGTACACGACTTTCTGTGGTGGTCAGAGAGGGTAAAGTAAAAAAAATGGGGCTGAAGTGGACGTGCAGGCCTCTGTGCGCCAAAACAAGTCCGTGGTCGGCTCTCTGTGGCAGCTGGAGGAACGGAGTGGTGCCCAGCTGTCTGCTCAATACTAGCTCACACGCTGTTGCTGGTGAAGAACCCAGTTGGCTGTGAGTGTTGTTAGGATGTGTTAGGCTCTGTGGTGCTTACATCATCTGTTGTCAACTTGAGACTATGAAGAGTGAAGGGGTGGAGTCTAGCCTGTCAATCAGGTTGCAGCTTGATGACCTCATTTGGAGGCGCTAAGGAGACAAATAGCTTGCTGGAGGTGGGGCAGACATGCTCTCTCCCTGTGAGACGTTCCTGTTGACAAGCCAGATGGAGCTTCACGGAGAGTCAGAGAGCTGGAGCTGGAGGAGCCGCGTGGAGACCCACACCAGTGCTGAGATGCTTCCACCGCCACTGGATCTGTAAAACTTCCCACCCACTGGTCTGTGATTTTCCTGCATTCGGCATCACTGCATGTGTTTCATGAGTCTGAAGAGGACGTTACAGATTGGGATCAGACATATGGGCTTATGTCAGACTTATGGGCTTAGACTGGAATGGGTTGTTATACTTAATGTACAAGTACCCTTTATAAAAAACTCTCTTATAAAATATGAGTGTTTTGTGAATTTTGTTTCTCTAGTCTACCCAGACGAACATACCTGGCCTTAATTTTGAAAGAGAACATGTCTTGGGCAGGAAGTTAAGAACTATATTTGGGGGCTGAGCCCCAGTGGCATAGTGGTTGTGTGCGGCACTGCGGCCCACTGGTTTGGTGGTTCAAATCCAGCAGCAGCTCTCCAGAAGCAAAGCTGCCCACCAGAGGGCAGCGACGCCCCCCCCAAAAAGAACTATATTTTGTACAAGCACAAGACATTATTCTGAAGCCACTATATTCCAAGAACTTAAAATAATCGGATGGACCTCTGCTTACTTATCAGAAGGCAGTAGCTACAAAGTTCTAAGGGCAAACTCATAGGACTCAAAATTCCTATATCCAGTAAACGAATAAATGTCACAGCCAATCAATAAACAGACATGGATCCCCAGACTGGCAAGACTTTAAACCACACACAGCACTCGCAGAACGGGCCATGCAGGAAGCTGGTTCTGCCCCACCACTGTCCCGGAGGGGCACAGACCCTGCAGCTGCACCACGGGGGGCCGTGCCATCATGGGCAGTCCAGCTTGTGGATCAGGTGGCCCAGCTGTGGATGTGCAAGAGAATGCCACTAGTCCCAGGTGTCCCAGAAGTTCAAGGGGAAAGGTTATGCCCACATGTGTGTAAGTACCCTCACGGCTCAGGAAATAAATGGTGTGTGTGCGTGAGAGAGAGAGAGAGAGAGAGAGAGAGAGAGAGAGAGAGAGAGAGAGAGAAGGGGGCCCTGGAGGCACACAGGGTGATGAATTGGGCTGCTAAGCAATAAGTCATCAGCTTCTTCTTGGGAGAAAGGTAAGACCCTCTTCTTCCATAAAGAGCTTTGGACTCGGACACCCTGAGGTTACTCTGTCCTCCGGGGTCATGAGAGTCAGATTGGCTTGGTGGCAGTGAGTCTCTGTCTCGTTTGGGGTGTATGGAAGACAGGGTACAAGAGGTCTAACTGGTAGGGCACAATCTGGAGGGGAGGTGGACCTGGTGAAAGGGGCATGGTTGCTTTTGTTCCTTTCTGTAAGTCTGAGGCGTTTCAGAAGAAGGAGACAGTGGATGGTCAGTCACCAGCAAGTATTGTCCTGCAGCTCCAGGTGCGGCAAGCGTCCACCCTCGAGCCGGGTGGAGAGCGACGGCTTGAGAACGCAGAGACCACAGCGAAGGCTGGCGAGGAGCTCCGGAATTGCTTGGCTGTAAAATCAAGCAGGAGGAATGGTATAAACAACAGAACTTAAAAGCGACCAGCTTTGATGGTGTGAAAGATTAAATTAACCAAGTAGGGGGTGTCAGGGGGTTGGGAGTTTCATTCTAACCTCCACACACTCGGTTGCAGAGAGCACAAAGGCTCTTCTTGCTTGATGTGCTTTGAAATCATTAACTGGTTTTTCTGGGTCAAAACCGAGCCCCAGTGGCAGAAGCTGCTCATTATGCGCTGGGGGTCTCACCCTCAGGTGGGTGATTCGAATCCACCAGCTGCGCCTGGGGAGAGAGGAGGCTTTCTGCTCGTCTGGAGTCTGAGTCTCAGAATCACATGGGGGCAGTGCCAGCCTGTTCTGCATTGGAAGCTGGATAGCAGGGGGTTGGATTTGGGGGTGGGGGGCAGGAAGTGGGGAGGATCTGATTTGATGAATAATACTTCAGTATTTCCTTCAGCTTCATGTTGCTAAGTTGAAGCACTTCCCATTGAATGATTTTATTATAAAATATGCCCCATGAGTCTAAAATTCTCTTCACATCTTACTCAGTCCTTCTTCGAGGATCTATGGTGTCATTTCCAGCCTTCTCCGCTCCGTGTCTAACTTTCACACGCACATTAAATGTTTGAACAGGCCCGCCTTCGTCCCCACAGTACCATCCTGGCTTTTCCGTGAAGGTCTGTGCGCACACCCACCCCGTGCAGTACGGCATGTGCGCTCTTGACGCTGCGTCCCCGTGCAGCCGAGCAAGACAAAACCCTTGACAACGTCAACTCTTTCTCCATTCCCCATGACGTCACCTGTGGGTCCTGTTTTGGGTCTTCTTTATGTAGAGCTGCCCTCCACACTGACAGCTACCATCTGTGACCTTGCCTGACCTGTACAAGATCTACCCATTTCAGACACACGAGCCTGGCCCTCCTTCTAGGAGGCACTCCCGGAGGACTGTTGAGACAGATTCTGCGCCACTTTGAGCTTAGTCACCGAGCGCTGCTCTAACAGATATAGGCGGATGTGTGGCTTGGAAGACTGCCCATTTCTGCAGGCGAAATGTCCCACTCAAGCCTGGCCGGGCTGGGTTGCTTCCTCGTGAGCAGTGCGGGGCGTCCCCGAGTTCCTGGACCAGCGGATGGCCCTCACACGGTATCTGTCCTCCCGCGTGTCTGTGTGTCTCTTCTGGTCTGGCCATAAGCATTGGTTAGATGGTATGGTCTGCTTAGCATGACAGAAACACAGTTATGTCCACAGGTACAGGGGCTAAGATGCCAATCTCTGCTCTGAGGGAGACACAACACAGCCCTAACAACTCTGGTGAACAGGACCATTTGATTGGCAGATAGAAAGGTGAGAAGCTCATAGAGAGCGCTCCCACACAATCTGAACATTTTGCACAGAAAGAAAGAGAGAGAGAAGGAAAGCAAGAACTGACATCCACTCATAAGTAACGTGTGATCAGGAGCTGACGGGGCTGAAGGACCCCCTGAAGCCGCACCGAAAGGGAGGAAAGGGATGGGGGATTGATAGATGACAATTAAATGTCCCCACAACTGATGAAACACGGGAAGACTATGCCACACCAAGAAATTTGGAAAATAGTTATCTGGTCAACTGCAGTAGTTATATAATTGTCGATTTAAGGATTAAGTGTGTGGGGTAGAGTCTAGCCTGTCAATCAGATCATAGACAATGAGACCTCTGTGTGGGCAGGGTCTTCCTGAGAATTCTGGGAAGTCCTGATTTTCCTCCTTGGAGGAGGGAGACACCCCCTCTCTCTGCCACTCGCTGGGAGACATTGCAGCTGACAAGACAGTGGCCTGAGCTGGAGAAGCCACATGGGCCTACCCTGATGCAACCAGACCTCTGATGCTAGAGAAGCCACGTAGAGACCCCTGCCAGCGCTGAGATGCTCACACCACCACTGGATCCAAAGACTGTCTCCCCACTGGCCTGTGATCGTCCTGCATCTGGAGTCATTGCATGTGCTTCGTGAGTCTGAAGAGGACTTTATAGATTGGTATCGAACATATGGACTAGTATTGGACTGATGGACTTAACCTGGACTGGGTTGGGGTGCTTCCTCAATGTTCAGTTGCTCTTGCATATAAACTTTTCCCTTATACACATATATATGTTTCTTTGAATTTGTTTCTCTAGTCTACCTGGGCTAACACATCACTGGCTGGAAAAGACATATGTGTGGCCATTCCAAGGAAAACTGACCCAAGAGAATGGAGAAAGTATCAAACGGTATCATTACTGAAGATGATTCAATAACGAGGGCAGCAATATCTTCTCAGGGAGCTGCCAGAGGCTCAGGCCAGATTCAGAAGAGGACGTGGAACAAAGGATATCATTGCTGATGTCAGGCGGACCTGACTGGAAGCAAAGAATATCAGAAAGAGGTTTACGTATGTTGTGTTGATGCGGCCACGGCATTCGCTTGTATGGATCATGACAGACTGTGGGAAGCATTGAGAAGAAAGAGGATTCCAAAGCACTTCACTGTGCTCATAGAGCACCTGTATGTGGACCCGGAGGGAGCCCCTTAAACAGACCCCGGGAAACGCTGCCTGGTTTGCACTCCGGAAAGGTGTGTATCACCATACACACACCGTGTGTGTGAGGCCGGGTTGACTAGGAAACAAATCCAAGGACACGCGTGTGTGTAAGACAAAGCATGTGCGGCCACCTAATCTGTTGTCGATTATCTGTTGAGATAAGAATGCAGGGGTGGAATTGAGCCTGTCATTCGGGTCACAGCTTGCTGGCCTCCCTTGGAGGTGCTTAGGAGAGAGACAGCTTGCTGGAGGCAGGACACAGACTCTCTCCCTGCGAGACGTTCCTGCTGACAAGACACGTGGAGCTACACTAGAGCCCTGGAGCTGGAGAAGCCACGTGGAGACCCTGCCAGCGCTCAGCTGCCAGCACAAATCTGCCTGCATTTGGCCTCACTGCATGCGTTCCGTTTGTCTGAAGATTTTATAGCTTGGTATAGGACATATGGGCTAATATCAGATTTATGGAGTTGATCTGGACTGGGCTGGGTTGTTTTCTCAATAATCAACTGCTCTTGTATATAAAGCTCCTTCTTATACATATATGAGTCTCCCTGGTTTTGTTTCTCTAGTCTACCCAGACTAACATAGAGTTTTATATCCAGTAGTAGTTATATATCAGGAAAACATCCCACCCCAGTCCATAGTCTGATCCTCTTCAGACTCACACAACCACACGCAATGAGGCAGACTGCAGGGAGACCACAGGCCAGCGGTGAAAAGTCATGTGGGTGCAATGGCAGGCAGGCATCTCCAGGACAGGTCTCTGCGACTCACCGCCATGGAGGGGCCTTCCTCAAGAGAAAGAGAAATGAAGTTCCCACGACTCCCTCCTGAGGAGGCCACGCCCGTAAGGAGGGCTTATCGCGTGCCCTGATTGGCAGGCTAGACTCCACCCCACACTTCAAGCTGACTTGATGCCTGTCCCATCCATGCTGAGCACGCAGCCCAAGGAGAGGCGCAGAGGGCAGGGCATTGGGAGGAGGGAGGAGGGCTCTGTGACGTGTGACCTTGCTGGTGAGGAGGGCTGGAAGTGGGTGCTGGCAAGGGTCCAGGACCATAGCCTTCAGTATGGATTACAGCTCAAGGTCAAGAAGCCCCAAATCCTCACCATGGACCCAGAAACAGCATCCTGATGAATGCAGAGAAGACTGAGGATTCCGTCTCCGTGGACCCACCATCAGCACCAGCAGAGCTGGTGACCCAGGGGGACGTTGCCTGGGCAGGTCAGCTGCATGGTCCTCTTTAAAATACTGGCGAGCCAGGAAGTCCCTGCCTGGCCCAGGTCACGGTATTTCCACTCCCATCCTGTGTGCGTGGAACTTGGAAGCTGCCAACAGGAGACTGTAGAAGCTTCGATGCACTTGAAGGCTGAAGTCATTGTGGGACACCAGAAGCAAGAGAGAGTGAGCGTCCAGTGTGGAGTGGAGGGGCAGCACGGGGGCTTCGAGGAGACGGACAGACACAGGGCTTCGAGCAAGGGCTCGGATGGTGCCGGGCGGTGCACGCAGGGTGCGTGGGTCTGAATGGACTCCATGGCTCCTACAACCACAACCACAAGCGCGTCAGTGTTGGAAGAGGTACGGTTGGGATGCTCCCCAGGCTTGAGGCTGGCGAGGCTGAGGTCCACTTACTTCGGACATGTTGTCAGGAGAGACCAGCGTCTGACTGCCGAGGAAGGTCAGCGGGAGAGGGGGACTCCCAAGGCGGGAACGACGGGCTCTGGCGCAGGGCCGGCTGTGCTGCGTTGGACACGATTCCCACTGAAGCAGATGGCGGACTTGTTCCCAGGGACGCCCTGGGTGGGGTTGAGCCAGTGGCCTGCAGGTTAGGAGCTGAGAGCCGCTTGTTTACGCCTCACCACTCCACGCCCACGCTGAAAACCCAGGGGGAGACTTGGAGCCGGAAGGTGGTTGCAACAGTGTTTCCAGCTAAGAGGTTCTCTGCAGACAAGCTGTGGGTCCCAGCCCCGCCTTTGAACCCACTCTCCTCTCCCAGCCCGTGCCGTACCCACCCCCACCCCTGACAGGCAGGGCTCTGTGACTCTCCCCTGCACTAAGCCGCGGCTCCTCCAGCTCCAGGGCCGGCTCCATCAGTGTGGCTCCAGGTGTCTTGTGAGCGGGAAGGCGAAGCAGAGAGAGTATGTGTCCCGCCTCCAGGAGGAAGGCAAGAGTTCCCAGAATCCTCGGGCGAGGGAGGGGCCTGTTGGCGCCCGGTGTCACAGGTGTGTACAGAGGCCCATTGGGGCCCCTTTAACGTCCATGCAGCCAATCACATCAGCACAGACACCACCGCCCCCCGGGGCTCTCTGCGCAGGAGCGGGGCCCCCAAACCCGGAGGAACGGGGACAGCCGAGGGAACAGCTCGAGAAAGCAGAGTCAGCGCAGGGGGAGAACAAGGAAAGCAGCGTAAACAACAGACGCACCAACAAACGTGTTTGGACAACACACACCCTGCGTGAAGGAAACAGTCCCAGCACACACTGCTGCACCGGGAAGGAGGCGCGTGCACCATCTCTGTCTGTGTGTACGTCTCTGCCTGTGTGCACATCTCTGTGTACATCTCTGTCTGTGTGCACATCTGTCTGTGTATAGGTCTCTGTGTGCGTGTCTGTCTGTGTGCACGCCTCTGTCTGTGTGCGTGTCTGTCTATGTACATGTCTGTCTGTGAGCACGTCTCTGTCTGTGTGCATGTATTTTACCCATTTTACTCGTTTTGCTTCCCCAGAGCAAGGCTTCTTGAACAGCTTCCACTCTCGATCTCTTTTTCTCAACACGGGCCAGCACTCCCAGAAATTCCAGTCATTGCACGTGGGCCCTTGAAGTAATCTGTGGTGGTCATGAGGTCAGAAACCTCATGCTGCCAAAGGCTCTGCCCACGACCCTGCATTTGGAGAGAAGACCCCACATGAAGCTGCGAGGCAGTTTGCCAGAGAACCCGGTCCAGGCAGTGACAAGTGGGTCCAGTTTCCCAGGTTTTCAATCGTCTGCCCCGGCACCCCCTGGGTCAGCACTGACTGCTGGTAATCAGTCTGGGAACTGTGTGGATTAAACGCAGGGCCTCCCTCCCCACAGGTGGGTGTTTTCCCTGCTTCTGGGCAAACGGAGAGACACAAGGACACACAGGAGTGTGCGTGCACCGCACAGTCCAGCCCCGCCTTCCCCTCAGGGTGGAGGGGTAGGCGAGGGGCTCCTGAGACTGAGGGGGCTTGGATGCAAACTCCTCCCTCCAGATGGCTTCCGGCTCGTTAGCATGCTAATTTATTCTGACTCACTCGGCTCCCAGCCCAGTGGGGAGCAGCCCCTGAGGCCTGGCCCAGCTGGAACCCACCCTTCCTGGCTGCCACTGGTTGGGAGGGGATGGGGGAGGCAGGGCACAGTAGGGCTGTGGCATCAGCTGTCAAGAGCAGGAGGGTTAAAATTCCACCCCTGGAGCTGAAGTCCCAGCAAGCCTTATACGGAGGCAGGTTGTACAGGGCAAGGGCCAGAGCGCGGGCCAGGCCGGGCAGGCCGCTCACAATATGGCTCCAGGCACACCCTGTGTGCTCCTGGCCCAGGGTGGTGGGACCCATGTGAGTGTGCTGGCCCAAGGCCCTACTGCCCATGCCTCCTCAGTCTGCTCCTCCCTTGCACCCACCTACATGGCTGGTGCTTGTCCTCCCTGATAATGTCCTCTATTTACACACCACCACCACCACCCCCTCCCCGTACCTGCCCTCCCTGCCCCCAGCACCAACCCCAGGCCACTCCAAGCTGCCACCCTGCAGAAGGCGGCTCAGAATCCCTCCAGGATCTCAAGCTCTGTCTGCAGCATCTTCTGGCTGCGGAGCAGGGACCTGAAGTCACCAGCAGTGCAGGCCGGTGAAGCCATGGGGCCCAGCACCCCTGGACCTGGGTGGGAATGTCCGTTCCAGCCAGGTCACGCTGCACCCACTGCCAGCAAGTGGATGGCTGTTCATCACAGCTCTGCAAGGCAGAGAAGAGCTGACACCCACCCACCCAGGCCCTCCCTCGTGGCTGAAGTGCTTTCTGGGCCTGGCTGCCTCATCTTGCTCTGGTAAGACGGCTGGGGAGTTTGAACTGCTAACCTTCTGATTAACAGTCACAACTTCACCCAAAGCTGCAAGCGCCCCGGACAGAGCGTGCTACAGGGTCCCCAAGTAAACCCTCACACCGAAGGCTCTGGAAATCCAACACGTGGAGACTTCCTTCCTCTAGAAGAAATGACCTCCATGACGCAGACGGAGCAAAGCTTTCTCTGCCTCTGCTTGCCAGCCCGGCAGGGCTCAAATGAGACCATGACTGCTGCTGCCATGACTCACTGGAACGTGGAAGGGACGGGCCGAGTATGAGTGTAAGGAAATCGACAGCCGTCAGAAATGAAGTGGAACGCACAGAGATTGGTAGCCTGGGTGCTTGGGCACAGGCCGTGTGCCTGCGGAGAGCAGCCCCAAACCCCGCCCTCAGGACCGTCCCGGGTTTGAGGCCCCAGCCGCAGCCGCTGTGTCCCTCCTATGTCTCACTGGTCCTCTACTATCCCGGTAGCATGTCACTGGAGACGAGTCTCACCATCAACATGCAAATCAGGTGCAGAGGGCCAGCTCCACCTGATTGGTCGGTGCTGCCATGTCACCAGGTATAAAAGGATCATCTCAAGCGGGAACAGAGACTCCCCAAAAGAAGCGCTCTTGCCCAGAGCACTCTGCGGGCCCTGCCCGCATGCGGAAGGGGAGGTCTGAGACACAGGGTGGGCTTCCTGGCCCCCAGGACAGGTAACGCTGAGTCCCTTTGGAGAAGAGGCTGGCTCGCAGAGTGGCGTATCCTTGGAGCATTTCTCAGTGCTACTGGAGCTTTGTGACGCCTACTTGGTAATTGGTGACATGAAGGTCAAAGCCCACGGGACCATGTGGCTGAGAGGCTGAGGACGACTGAGAGACGTGGGTGCCGCCGTGGTGAAGAGTGCTGCAGATAAAGGTCTATACCCTTAACGTTCTCTGACCCTGAAGTGTAGCCTGTTAGCTTTCCTCGTAAGCCCTCAGGATGAATTCTGTGTGGCAATTACATCTGATTACCAACTCCAGCGAGAAAGCAGAGTGTTCCGGGGTTCTGCAGGGAGCGGGGTGTTGGTGCCAGGACAGAGAAGCGGAAATTGGAGGGTAGTGGTCTGTCTCATCTGTTTCGTGGGAACCAGCCTTTGGCTGGCATGGTACTGGACCCTCCTCCCTCATGTAGCTGGGGGAGGCCAGATGCAGTCCCCATACTCTTTCTGCAGCACGGAGTGAGGGAGATCACCTCTGGCTTCTGGCTTCCTGTGCCTTTGGGCTGGAATACAGAGGGACACTTGCTCAGGTCCGACTGGCTATGTGGGGGCTTGCTTTCTGTGCGGCCCCCAACAAGACTATGCAGAGAGACATTGCACAACACCTGGCTGTGCTCATGCAGATGCTGTGTGTGGGCGAGAGGCGGTGCTGCAGATGGACCCAGCAATGCTGCCTGCTTTAGAATCAGGGAAAGTTCCCCGGGAAGAGGGTGTCCTCTCACCACACTTACTCAATCTGCAGGCTGAACAAATAATCCGAGAAATGGATTCTATGAAGAAGAACAAGGCGCCAGGATTGTGGAAAGGCTCGCTGATGACCTTGATATGCAGACGACACCACTGTGTTTGCTAAAAGCCGAGAGGACTTGGAGCATCTACTGATGGAGGCGCACTGCACCCCAACATGCCCACTGAGCCCTGCCAGGGAGGGGGCCCTGACTTAGGAGCCCCACAGCAGGGAGGAGCTCTCTGAAGATTGTGGATTGTTCCAGAGGCCCACAGAGACCAGGGGATTCAATTCCACCCTTGCAGCCAAGCACGTAGTCCACTGTCCCACCAGGGCTCCAGAAAGATACGCAAGGAACACAGAGCCCCTCACAGCTGGACCAGCAAACAGAACCAAACAAAACTCATGGGCCCCATGCTCATGACTCATGGCCACTTGGAGGATGGGCAGGGGCTGCCCCGTGGGCTCCTGAGACGGTCACTCTTCACGGTAGAACGTCTCGCCTCTCTCCTTCAGAGGCCAGTGGGTTTGAGGTGCTGGCCTTGCCGTAACAAGAACCAAAAGGCGCCCTCAGGATAGACAGGAAGACTGGGAGCTGTTCAGGGATCTGTCTCGCTGGGATCCGTCTGCAGTGCTCACGGAAGCAGCAGCCCGGCGCTCGAACAACGCGCCGCGTCCCGTCAGTCTGCCGCGCAGAGCTCTGCACGCTGGACAGCCAGGGTGCCGCGGCAGCGTCCTGGGCAGATGGCCCCTCGCTGATAGACCAGCCCCAGCTCCAGCCTGTTCCTGCTGATGGTAGCTGGTGCCCAGAGCCCTGTGGGTCCCTCAGCAGGACCTGGCTGCCCCAACTCCAGTCTGGCCCCAAACTGACTGCTGAGTCAGTGTCTAGCTGAGGGGTCAGTCACATCCACGCAGGGGTTCTTTGGAGGAGACATCTGACAACCGCCTTCCAGAAAGTCCATCACCGGGGACCCTACAGAGGGAGGGCAGGTCTACTCTGATCACAGCTCTGACCACGGGGCACCACCAGGTGGAACTGGCAGCATTGCAGTGGGCTTGTTGGCTGTTTCTTAAATGGATGAAATTCAACCACTGTCCCATTGAGGAGTTCACGCTCTCTGGGGCTCAAGATATGACCAGAAGGCAAAGGGGAGCCTCTTCCCCTCAAAAGTGGTGGCATCACACCTCTACAGGGCATGCTGACCAGACTGTCTGCCCCAACAGCCGACACCCCTCTGTGTGTCACACACACACACACCACCACACAGCACCGGCCTGGCCTGGGCGCCCCAGCTCTGGCCACTGGAATGGGTATGAAAGGGAGGTGATTCCTGCAGGCTCCCTTCCCTCTCCCAGCCCCAGCCCTGCTGAATGGCCTGGGACACAGTCAGTAGGGGCAGGGTTCAGCCCCTAATGTCATCACTGCCCAAACACAGAGAGAAGAAGCTGAGGGCTCCAGCCCAGCAGACAGGAGGAGGTGGATGCTCTGGGCTCACTGAGGAAGATCCCCCACTGGTAAGCCAGAAAGGAGGGGGTGGCACCCAGGGTTGAGTGTCCCCACCCCACTCCAGGGTCTCACCCTGGACCCCCTACCACCACCCTGGGGTTTCACCCTGGACCCCAGGTCCCCCCAGTGTCCCCCACCCCAGGGACCCACCCTGGACTCCAGGCCCCCTGGGTGCTGCCCCACCCTCCAGGCCTGTCCTCGGAAGGCTGGGGTGCAGGCAGGGCTCATCTGGCAGGTCTGCCCCCAGGAAGGAGATGGATCACGCCTGGGGCCACAAGCCCCCCAGTGACATCAGAGTTGGGGGTCCAGGCAGTCTGGGTGGGGCAGGGTGGTTCACAGCAGGGACTGAGGCCAATGTGAGGTGCATGAGCTGGACTCAGCACTCAGGGGCCCTGGTCAGCAACAAGCCCTCACCTGTGCCCCTCTAGCCTGGCTCAGTTCACAGAGCTGCCTTGCCTCCACAGAGCGGGGCTGACCGTGCACGGGAGAGGCAGCCACTGAGCCCACGCCCCTGGGGCAGGTGAGAGGGGGCTCAGGTGATCTGTCCCAGGGTGCCAGCTTCTTTCCCAGCTGGTCCCCATCCCTGCAGCCCCGAGGGCAGGCCGCCCCTTCTGGAGAGCAGGCTCCACCCCAGTCCCCACCCAGGCGAGGACCCCGGAGACCCCTGGCCATAATTCACTCACCGGCGGCTGGAGCACAGGATATTTTTAATAGAAATTAGGTACAAGCAGATACAGGGGATTAATCGCCGCATTATGATTTTATGGTCTCCGTACACACGCCGAGAGAAACAATCAGAGCGGCCGCTGCGGCAGATAAAATGGGGCATTTATTGTTAATGGAAAGAGGGTCTTAGGATTCACCGAGCCGTGCAGAGCAAGCCGGGGGCCGAGCCGGCCGAACAAAGACGCGGGTGGAGGCGAGGGGTGGGGCGGGGGGTGGGAGGGGCGACCAGCAGCCAGGATGAGGGTCCAGCTCTGGGGAGCCACTGACCAGACCTGGGCACAGGGGCCAGCTGAGAAGTGAGGGTGCAGAGGCTTTGTGCATCTGGGAGCCCAGGGAGGGATGCCATCCAGCTGCAGGTGGCCACTGCCCACCCTGGTCCTGGGACACGTCTGGGGCTCAGACCCCCACTACCCATAAGCAGGGGCATGTGAGCCCCCACCTCCACCCCCCACAGACCCCAAGGCTCTTCCACTGGGAGAAGCTAAGTGGGTGCCAGGGGAGGGGCTTTGGGGGTTCTGTCTTTAATGGATCTGCTGGGTCACTGAGTGGGCAACGTGGAGGGGCACTGGCAGGGGCCTGTGGGGTGCTGAAGGGGTCAGTCCTGAGCCTGCCCCAGGGTCTCAGGAGCTTTGAGGGGTGAGGGACGGGCAGGGATGTGTGATGAGAGCTATCAGCCTGCGGCCATCCACACCACCTACGTGGCTGGGTTGGGGGGGGGGTACCTTGTCCAGGGCAGTGGTCTATGGATACTTGGAGCTCCCTGTCCAGCGGGCTCGCCCCAGGACTCTAGCATGGACCACAGGGCTTCATAGCTGGCCTTCCTTGCTGATCTGGACACCATGGTGACCTCATGAGTGAGAGGCCCGCAGCAGAGCACCCCACATCTCAGGGGTGTGAAGGCCACCACAGGATGACGGGTGGACAGACAGACAGATGATGAACTGGCGGGGCCAGAGCAGGGATGTGGGGGTTCTGGGTGGCGGGCCCTGGACCAGCTGGACCATGGGGACTGCCCTTTCCACGAGCCAGCGAGCAGGGTCGAGACTGGGCACCCATCCCCACCCCACTAGGAAAGTGCTATTAAGGTGGGTCCAGTTCAGAGCAGCCTCTCCTGGAAGAGGGAAGGGGTCTCCCCATTATGCCAGAACCTTCCGGAACCAGGAACTATGGCTACAGTTCAAGGAAGCCTTGCCCAGAGGCTTCCAAAGCTGGGAGGCCCCAACTTACCCCCTGTGAGAACCAGGTTCCCACAGAAACTCCTCTGAGCCCAGGGGCGGGAGGGGGGAGGCATACAGGTGTGGGAAGGGCATGCTGGTTCCTGGGGTGTCTTCAAACCCTTAGGGCCCCACACTCGAGGACATGCCGGGGGCAGGGAGGTCAGTCCCCGTGCCAAGGACAGATGTGCTGAAAATGGGGAACCAGGACGCGGGAGGCATCACGGCGACCCAGTTGGGACGCCAACAGTCCCCACATGTCAGGAACAGGGCTGTGGGGCATGAGCTGAGCACCATGCCAGCCAGCTGAGCTCACTGCCCAACCTGTGACCACAAGGCCCTGTCTCCTCCAGATGGACACTGACCCTCTTAGGCCTGGCCCAGGACACCCTTCTCTGACCCTGTGCCCAGGGAGTCACGGTGGCTGAAGACTAAACCAGTCCCAGCAGGGGGGGCACATCCATGGGAGAGGGACCTCTGAGCAGAGTCAGCCCCCAACCCCTAGCCCCACCTCCAGTCCAAGGATGTTTGACCAGAATCCAGGCTGGAAACCACCAGGCTCACTGAAGGCCCCCCAGTGATTCCCTTCACCCACCTCACCCTTGCTTCAGGGTCCCTAAACCGCAGACCGGCCAGTGACCTCAGAGTGTGGCCAGAGCCTGAGACCCAACAGGACACATCACACCTGCAGGTTCCACCGCCAGAAGCAGCGTGAGCCAAGCCCACCCATGGAGAGCCTGCAGTCAAATGGCTCAGCTGGGAGGTGAGGCTGACTGCAAAAGTATCCTATAGGCTGTGCCCTCACAACCAGGGCTCCATGCCGGCCAGACTCCCGCCTCTGTGAGCTCACTCTCCCACCCACCCAGTATACATCTGTCCATGCATTCATCCATCTACTCATCCATCAGTCCACCTACCCATCCATGGACCCATCCACTCACCCACTCACCTATCCTTCTGTCCATCCATTCATCCATCCACCTATCCATCAGTCCACCTACCCATCCACCCACTCACTCACCCATCTATCCACCTAGCCATCCATTCAAGCATTTACCCATCTTTCAGTTCACCCCACCCACCCTTCCATTCATCCACTCACCTACCCCCTTCTGTCCATCAATCCCCTCTCTCTGCTTCTGTCCACCTCCCATTCATGCCTGTGTCCTACTGTCCATGCATCCCTCCATCAATACCCAGCAGCACAGCCTCAAGTCCATGGGGCTGGGGAGGGGTGGTCAGGAGGGGGACGTGCGTTGGCCGCCAACAGCACCTCCAAGCTGAGAGGCAGGCGAGACTCCCACTTTCTAAATCACACAAATTAATTTAGAAATCAGAGCAGCTCCCGCAGCTCAACTGCAGATTTAAAAACAGCTGAACAAATTACCGAGCCCCTTTAAGAAGACAAATTATTCCGCTTCTCAGCTCCCTGGTTAATTATGCATGCGCTTTTGTTCCTGTTCTTAAATATTCACAGGGGGTGCCTCGGCCCTGGTGCCCCACAGCCTCCATCCGGGGCTGGACCCTGCTGGGGCCCCTGCCTCGGGGCACCTCAGGCCCTGCTCTGCCTGGGCCCAGCCTGCTCACACTCCCATGCCCCTCCACTGAGACACGCATTTTCCCTGCAACCAGGAGGGTTGCTGGCTGAGATCCAGGCCTCTGTTTCCTCCTCACCTCCCTGGGGACCAGGGCCCTGCCCCAGGAGACCTCCTGTGGCCTTCCTTGGCTACACCTGGACACTGTGGGCAGCTGGGGTGCCAGGGAAGCTTCCCCCTCGGACAGAACCCTGCGCCCCCCACCCCTCCGGTAGCACTGGACATCCTTGCCTGTTCAGTGCCCACCAGGCCCCCCACAGGGGCCCACTCAGGAGAGTCCAGCCTCCAGACAGAGGCCACACAGGCTGGTCCAGAGCCCCACAGAGGCCCACGTGTGGTGGTCCAAACACCTGTCTCCTCCTTTCCCTCCTTCCCCTGCCAAGCAGCCCAGAGTCCACGGGACCACTCTGTTCACAGCCCGGGTGGGGAGGCTGACATCACCTCATACTCCCCCTCAGGGCCCAGCTGAGACCCAGAAAGAACCACCCTCCCGGGCCTCCCAGAGGCTTGGACCCAGGCGAGATGTGTCCTAATCCAGCCCAGGGACCCCCTCCTCACTCACCAGCCCCCAGCTTGCAGGCTGAGAGCAGAGGGCCACTCAAACATCAGGCTGCTTGGAGATGGGGTCTGTGTCCCACCCCACCCCACACCTGGCTGGAGTCTGTGACATCAAGGGTGCTTCTGCCCAGCCCACCCCCACCTCAGACACCAGCACAGACTGAAATGGAGCTCAAGACAAACCGGTGGGTGCCCTCCCCCACCAGTGCCCAGCCACCCCCAGCAGCTCAGGACCAGTGAGGCCCTGGCAAAGCCCAGCACCCAGGCCTTCTGCGCAAAGACCTTGCTGTCTGCATGGCCTGTCAGCTCTGGGGGCATGGGGATCTCTGCTCCATGGAGCATAGGTGGGCTGGGGAGACAGTGAGGGCCCAGGAACCCTGGAGTGGGGGGGGGGGGGGGGGGGGGGGGGGGGGGGGGGGGGGGGGGGGGGGGGGGGGGGGGGGGAGCGGGGGGGGGGGGGGGGGGGGGGGGGGGGGGGGGGGGGGCGGGGGGGGCAAAAGGGGGGGGGGGGGGGGCAGTGCCGTGGAGGGGGGGGGGGGGGGGGGG
>PVJH01024220.1:0-33416 GCA_004026705.1 Nesogale talazaci | reverse complement strand
ACCAGATTTTGCTGGCAGGAAGCGAGGATCGCTGGAGAGCTCTGGCAGGTGTCGGAGGACAAACACCAGTCGGCCTCTGTGAATCTGAAGATCAAGGCAAAGGCCAGTGAGTGGGTGGTCCCCCTTGATCAAAAGTGACGGGAATGAAGGTGTCAAAACCATGAAGTTCGCTAGCAAGAGAGAGGGAGTAATCAGATCCCGGATGACAGGAATCCACTGTTCAGAAAAGCACGACAGTTGCAGCGCGGGCTCACAAACTCATCTAACGCCCTTGATGTTTCCCACTTCCTGCCTGGTTGGGAGGATGTGGTCTCGGGAGTGCAGAGCTGCAGATGTGAAGGACCTAGTGTTGGCTGGCTGAGGAAGCCCTATAGAAAGTACCAGCTGCATATAAGTCCGTAGAATATTTAATTATGTCCTATGTCTTATCAAATCTGCTTAATGCAACTTGACAACTTCTGTTCATAGTTTACCCAGCACTCACTCTTCTTGCTTTTCTGCAGAGCTGCTTCCTTTGATTTTTTTTTTTTTAAGTCGCTACCAAGCCCATGGTGACCTCACGTGTGTCACAATGGAGTGATGCTCTCTGGGGTTTTCAAAGGCTGGGATTTTGGAAGTGAATTACCAGACCTATCTTGTGAGGGCTGTCTTAGCATCCGAGTGAACTCAAACTGTCAGCCTTCCAGTTCAAAGCTAAGCTGTTTTCTATCACCCAGGGATGGAAAATACCAGAACTTATTCTCCCTGGTTCCCTTGCAACTTCACACATGACCCAGAGGATCACATGAGCTGGAAGAAGAAGAGCCCTAGGAGAGATATCTGGGAACAATTCCCTTCTCGTTAAAAGGATGAGTGTGCACTGGACCCCTATCTCTTGATTCATGTCTGTAAACACTGTTGTGAGAACCCATGTTTTCTTTAGCTAGTGTCACCAAAAGGCAGCAAGCCCCCAAATCAAGAGCCTTTATCCTGAGGATAAAGAAGCAAAAGGGTGGGAAAAACCCTGGTAGTTAGGGTATTGTTCGGCTGAAAGCCAACCCAGGGCCTCTACGCTTCTTAGTCCGAAAGAAAACAGAAACTGCAATCGAGACGTTCCGTTAAATATGATGTTACCGACACCTTTACATACAGCACGATGAGCAAGAAACTGGTACAGTCCGTACATGAGCTGTGTTAGAAGGTGGTTCGGGACTTTGGAAATGTCAGGGAGGCATTCCCTAGAAAAGGACATGACGCTTTGTAAAGGCGAGAAAAGCGACCTCGTCACCATCAAGAACATCTGCGCCCTGAGAGTGGAAACCAGGAAGAACCCCAACAAGATGGAGGGACGAGGTGATGGCAGGTAGCTAGTGTAGGGGAAAGGGGGTCCGTTATGCCTTGCTTAAAATAAAGCTATCGTTCGGCAATGGCACACTGCGCATGCTCAAAGACCCAAGCTTCCAGCCAGCAAGGCTACAGCTGGATTGGTTCCCCTGGGCCAGGTAAATTCAATTCAGCCAATGGGGTCAACCAGGGTCGTCAACCACACCTCCCCGCGGGAGAATTGAAAATGCCAAGTTTGAGGCTGCGGTAAGTTCTTGCCCAGCGGCTGCTCTGCCATGTGGGGGGCCAGGCCAGAGCCGACCGCCTCTCTCTCAAGCAGTGTTCCTAGACGGACGGGGGCAGGGATCTCCTGGGTGCCGATGTCGACCTGAAGCTTCATTTAACCTTCACAAAACTCGTTTGGATCACAAACCAGGTTTCGGCTTAAGTTCTTTTTTTTGCGCGGAGCCAAGGACCGAGGTCTATTTCTCCTCCCGAGAAACCTTACAGTGACTGCAGGGAAGGCCTCAAACACGACCATTGCGCGGGACGGCGCAGGACCCGCAGTCGCTCATTCTGCCCCATGCAGGGTGGCTACACGTGGGAAATGAGCCCATGGTGCCTAACAGCCGCAGCACGTGGATAAGGGCTCCTGGGAATTAATGGCTGCTGCAAGGGTGTGCGGGAGGGGAGTAACCCCTTTCTGGAGAGTCTGACTTAGTGGCCTGGGTGACAAGAGCCTTGGTGTTGAAAGCTTCCCAGGTAATTCTAATGTGTTGTCCAGCTTTAGACCCTCGTATACCTTTGAACTCTCTATTTGGGAGCAGGGGAACCAAGGATCAAACCGTGTGACCATCGGAAGCCACATGATAAAAAATGAAGCCAAGAGAGAATTATGCAAAACTGTCTTCAGAGTGACTTCTTCCCCTTAATGGGGCCCTCAGAGTCCCTTCCAATACCTACTCAATTTCTACATTCTAAATCCTATTTGCACTGAGTCCCCCACCCCCCACCCCTTACCCCCCACATCTTGCAGGCCTCCAGGCCAAAAGTGTACATAAGTTAGCTGTGCAAACTCTCCAGCAGCTCCATGGGGAAACATGAGGGGTTTTGCTCCCCCAAGGATTTACAACCCCGGGGGAGCTTCCACTCTGTGCTGCAGGCTGGCTGTGAAGCAGAATGGAGTGGAGAATAATGAGCTGGGTTTCTGAATGAGGGCAAAGCCCAACCTCCTTTCCCAGACCCTTCTCCTAGTCAAAACTTTCATTCCCTGAGGGATTTACTCAGCTACTGGCAAACTAATCTTAAATGAATTCAAGCCAAGGTGTTAATGACAGATAATGGCTTAATGCATTACTTCCCCTAGATAACATTTCCATTTTAAGAGGAGCCTTTAACTGCTTTCACCTAAAGGTAACTGCCTAAGAAGTGCAGAGAGAGCAAACACCTGGCCCCTCTTCCCTTCCCTGCCCTTTGAAGACATTTCCAGTCACTGAAGTCTTTCCTGCCAGACCTGAACACAGCCTGAGAGGCAGCCCCTCTCCATCAATAATGGGAGGTAATATGTAAGGCGAAATCTATGTGCCAACCCTATCACGGGACAAATATTTCTGGAGAAACGGAATCCTTCCGTGGGCTTTGGCTGGATGCTGGAGGCCTTACGCTATTGGACATTTCTTAGCTTCAAGGTCTCATCTATAAAATTTAAAAGACGACCCTTAGAATCAGGAGTGGAATCAATTGCAACGTAGGATGGGTCCATTTGTTCGCGTGGAACAACAGCCTGTTTGTCAGTTTGGCCACTGCCTCTGCTTCTGTCTCTGCCTCATTGCAATCCTTTCAATGTTCCATCACTTAGTCTCCTTCCTCTCCGTGTTCCTGGTTTTCTTTCCTAACCTTTCAACTTTGCCCGTGGATAAATGCTGCCCTGCTGCTTTTAAATAGCTGATTATTCTAACCCAGGGGTGAGTTCAGTTCTAGGCCTAAAGGGCAAGTGTCATAGTCATTGAGGGTCCCACCAGCCTCTATCTTACCACTTAGCCTGGTTTCTTTTATGATTTTCTCTCACTTTCTTTTTTCTATTCTATCTAGAAACTTCTTTTTTTCTTTTTGAAGAGTTTGATTGGTATCTAATTCACATATCCTACAATTTGATAGTTCAATAATATCAAGAAGAGTTGTGCGATGATGATCACAATCAATTAAAAATTTTTACTTAATCATTTTCTTGGGAGCTCTAATGGATATTATAACAATCCATAATTCAGTTAGAGCAAGCATAATTTTACAATCGTTTCCACCACCAGTCTCAAAACATTTTCTTTCTTCTTGAATACTTTGCTATCGGTTCCCCTTTATCCCATCCATTTTTCCCCCTGTTCCCCCAGGAATCCTTATTATTATATATTTTCCCTATCTTACACTATCCAATGGTAACTATTCAACTGCAATTTCTGTTATTCGTACTCCTCCAGTGGGATTATGCAGTCATCACTGCTATCAACTCCCACTGCCTCCTCCATCTTCCTGGACCCACAGCGAACCATTACTTCCTTTACTGCTTCTGAAGGGTCATCTCCCTTGGCTTTCATGCATCAAATGCTCTTAATTATACAAATGAACATAAGGAATTCTAACAAGATTAATGAGGTAAAACAAAGGCTTGGAACCAGGCTCTGTCTGAATCAGATTCTGGGTTGAGATCCCTGCTCCCCATTATATAATGGAGTGGCAGTTTTCTATTCCACAAAAGGAACTGAAAACAACATCCATTTAATAGGGTTGCTCTGAGGGTTTATAGAATTAATATGTACAAGACGCATAGGTAATGGGGGGGAAATCTTAAAGAATGAGAGGAGAATTGCATGTTTCGTTAGTGCTATACGACTCCCTAGATTTACTAACCTTCCTGTGTGGCCCTTCTATGAGGGACCATCCAATTATCTGACAGGTGGGCTTGGGATCTCCACTTTGTCCACATTCCTTCACGCCATTTTGATTGTGTTTTTTTGGGGGGTGGGGGGGCATCACTGACCTCTGGTGGGAGTAGGAGGCCCAGCCTTGCTCCTGGAGAGCTGCTGCTGGATTTGAACCGCCAAGCCAGTGGGCCACAGTCCCGCACACAACCACTACGCCACCGGGGCTCAGCCCCCTTCACGCCATTTTGATTGCTTGCTTTTGAACCACAATCAATTTGAGAACGGTTTCTTCATTTTTGTACTCATCATCATGAGTTCCCCATTACCGGCCAACTAGTGTGGTCCTTTTCCGAGACGTCGGAAGAGATTTAACTCTCATCGTTGGAGATGTCTTTTGCCGACACCCTGTGGATTTGAAAACTTGCCCTTTGGGCTGCACCACCCGCAGACTCTGCCACCCCAGAGGTGCCTGTACCTCTTCGGGCAAGTTTCCGCTACCAACATGCCTCCTCCCATTGTTTGCCTGCCTTCCCATCAGGGAAGGAGTCGCTCACAGCAAGGGCACCACCTAGCTAGGTCTTCCCAGAAGCTGTTCTGTGCGCTCTGAAAGCTGCTTCGGTAAACGATGTAAACCAGGACTTAGGGTAACTGCTAGAAAATCAAACCAGCTGACCCTTCGAGCCATGCTGCCTTCCACAGAAGGGGACCCCTGAGTCAGCCTCCGTGGCTGAGGCAGCATCCCTGGGCAAGGAGAGGGTGGGGGTGACGGGTGCAGACAACACATCAAGTGGGGAAAATTCAGGTGTGCAGATACTGTTTTGTCGAGGCCTTTCTCATCCTCAATGCTCCAGGAAGGCATCTCGGAGATTAAATTAAGCTGTTAACCCTCTAGGCGCTCCTGTCGTTTATTGTTAAGGAATTAATAGGAATGCGGGAATGCAGATGGCCCGGCTGTCAACTCGGAGAGGCGATTTTTCTGATCTCCACGGACGTTCCCAGCATCTTTCATTAGGCGCTCATGTACCAATTTGTCATTTTAACTGAGCAGGAAAGGAACTGCCTACCTCAGGTGCTGGGAGTCCCACCCTGCCCTCGCCAGACCCCCTGGGGGGCACCCTCGGAGGAGGCGCCCAGCCGAGTAGCTGCGGACAGAGGAGGGGACCAGGCCGGAGTGGATTCAACACCATTCCGGGGGAAAGTCGAGGTCCCCAAGCCGTGGTCCCCTGCTCACAGGTCCCGTGATCCCACAAGGGACGGTGCTCCAGCGATTCGGGGCAGAACTGAGCCCTAAGAGAGAGCAAAAGTCTTTCCTTTGGCTCCCAGCGCTCCGGGACTCAGGTAACAATCAACGAGGAGAGGGGCCCCCTGCAGGAAAGAGGAGGTTCTGCAGCGTGGTTCCGAGAAGGGGCGGCCCCGCCTCTCTCTCTCAGCAACACCTGCCGTTCATTCATCCATTGTTTCTCTCGGGGGTAGGCACTGCCCTGAGCGTTTCAGTACGGATTCATTCCCAAACCTCACAACAGCCCTGTTAGATGGATGTTATCTTCAGTCCCTTTTATGGAAACGAAAACCGCTACTCCATTATACAATGCGGGGGGTGGGGTGGGGTGGGGTGGGGGGGAGAGAGACAGGTATCTCCACCCAGAGTCTGATTAGAGCCTGGTACCCAGCCTGACACTCAGGATGGTAGAAGCTAGTTCAAGGCAGGTGTCACCAATCCTGACTGTAATTCAGGGCCAGGCATGTACCTCTCTAGGCCCTCAATTGAACATCTTGAGTTCTCATCTTTTGGGGACTCCCTTACTCGCCTAGAAGGACCCCCACTGGGTCAGTAAGGGTTGGATTGCTAAGCTCAGCCTATGCTCATATAAAGATTTACCGCCTCAGAAAACCTATCGGGTCCCTATCATGGACTCACCGGGAGTGGGCGGGGTGGGTTATTCACCCAGAGACAAACGTTGCTGAACATACTTGTCATTGTGTGTCATCAGAAGTGGCTGGCATGCTCTCTGCAGAGTATGACATCATCACCTTTTGTTTCTAGAACTCATCTGACTGCCGGCCCGGCCGGGCGGTTTCTCCTTACCTCCAACAGTTCCTCTTTCTTCGTCCATCGCCCGGAGGGCCGCTGCACACAGGCAAAGGAGTACGCCCCCAGAGTTCTAGAGGCTTCGGGTCCACCCTCGATCAAAGCACGCTTTTAAAAACAAAGCCGAGCCACAAAACCTGGCAGCTATGGCCTGAATTCCCCCTCTTTCATTCTTTTCCTAAAGAAGCCGATCCTGTCTACCCAGGAGGGGGCTTCTTTTCACCACAGGCAGTCAGGCAGTCACGTCAGGTGTGTGCGGTTGTGTCCTAACTCAGCGCCACTCCAAGCGCCCGTCAGCAGCCCTGAGGTGCTTCTTAGAAACGCAATTCGTGGACTCCCCACTGTTCTGCCACGAAATCAGAACCAGCTTGCTTCTCAAGCTTCAGGCTATACGCTTAAGCCATCACCTGGAGAGCTAATTCAAACACAAATTCGAGATCTTCCCCACCACCCGCTCCCATCATCAGAGATTGATTCAACTAGTCTAGGGTAGGATCCAATCCGGCGGTTCTCCACCTGTGGGCCGCGACCCCTTCTCCTCCCTGGTATTTCTCACAAGCTCTCAGGCCAGGTTGCTGTTGCTGGTCTGAAGACCACGCTTTTTGTGCAATATTAAAGTGTTTCTAATAGCAGGTATTGGGAGGGGAGATGAGAGAGAATGAGGAGCCTGGGGGGTCAAAGGAGAGGGTAAAGGTTATCAAGGATGAAACGGTTTGGCATCAGAGACAGTGCTAAGGATGTGAGTTCACAATTGTGCCTGCCGTTCCATTTGGATGAGTCTAAATAGGAAGGCCATTAAGAAACAGTGCAATGCATAAATATTTATAAATTGGATTTAACTAGTTTGTTGTAAAATCTGTTCTTGCCGTGCCTTCTGCTGAATGCTGCCTGTCTCAGTTACAAATGGTTATCTCCCCAATCCCGTCTGACCATCAGTTAGCTCTCCAATTTCATTCCAGAGCTAACTGCCCTGCAGTGGCAGACGAAGCTGGCCCAGCAGCAGAATACTGGTCCCTGACGGCATCAGAGCCTCTTCTGTATTTGTTTGCTGTGTGACTGTCACTTGTATACAATCACACAGAGACTCTGGTATGAAGACTCAGGCTGGAAATCACCCCCATGACACAGCTCTGGTGGAAAAGAAAAAAGGGGCTTCTGTGGCAACCAGATATCAAATACAAATTACATTGCCCTTGGACCAAAATAGGCATCTTTAAGAAATCGTGTCTTCTGGAATGCCTTTGCTATACTTCAGACAATATGGTACCCAGAGGAACCCAAACAGATAACAATCTCCTTCTGTTTGTAAAGCCTCCTTATGAAGAAAACTCCGTAACCTCCCTGCGGTCGAGTGTATTACTGCTGAGCAAATAGTCACTTTCCTCAATGCACCTCCATGGGAGGAGTAAACCTCTCCACTCCATTGGTGATGGGCTTCGTCATGTGATTTGCTTTGACCAGTGGAATAAAGGCAGGCGCTTTTAACACCACTTGCTTCATTTCGTTTGATCGCCTGTGTTTCTCCCCTTTGCCATGAGAACAGGCTGAGTTTGCCTCTGCCGCTTGCCAGAATAATCATGAAAAATCTTGACGAATCACCCTGAGAAGTCAATGAGGAGCCGTGCGATCAAGACAGCACCTTGGGAAGGGGTATGGATTCCTGGGTTCAGGGGTGGCTTAGCCGAGACCAGTTAGAAGGTAATTTCAAGATGAGGTGATAAGGGCCTGAAATGTGGGGGGTGGCAGTGAAAGTTAAGTGGGTGGGAAATTGGAGGGGAAGAGTCAATCATCTTACTGCTGTATGGGACAGAGGGGCAAATGAAGCGTTTCTTAAGTGACTGACCTTATATCCATACAACTGACAGAATACAAACAGACACAAACTTCTGCCTCAGACAACTCCAACTCGGCTTTTGGTATTATGTAAATATGCTCACACTTGGAATTGATTGAACCAACCCCACCCACACACACCAACAAACTCATCAAATGACCTTCACATAGCGGCACCTGCTGCGGCTTGAAATCAATGAAAACGCCTTTGGATCTTCTCCTGCATTAACATAAGGCCAAACAACAACCATCTGTACCTCTCCCAACTTACCTAAAAGATCTTAAAGGCACCATGGGGATCAGATGTCATTTATCCTCTGGGAAGTGGCTGTAGTAATGCCCTTCAGAGAAACATAGAAGTTTGGAGAAAAGGCAAAGTATATTGGGGCAGGGCTACAAGCTGAGTCCTTCTGGTTCAACTGCCAGTTGAGAATTTGTGCTTCCACTCAGATCCACTGAAGGAGAAGCACCGCCGTAACAAGATGTTAATAAGCATCATCTGGGCTGAGCCCCGGGGGCGTAGTGGTTGTGTGCGGGACTGCGGCCCACAGGGTTGGCGGTTCAAATCCAGCAGCAGCTCTCCAGGAGCAAGGCTGGGCCTCCTACTCCCACCAAGGGGTAGTGATGCCACACACACACACACACACACACACACAAAGCAGTTGAATAAGCATCATCTGCAGATCTTGTTGAACGGTAGCTTCTGATTCAGTGTATCTGGGGTGAAAAGGTACACTCAGTAGGGATGAACCGGAATGGATCATGTCAAAGCCCCGGTTTAGTAGAAAGATGTTCATGTGGACAAAAAGGGTTGGATGGCACGTTATCTCGGGCCACACGCAGCGCCCAGTGAGAAGCGTCAGCAGAGCATCTTGACACAAAAGCCAGGACTAGAAAACCGAACGGGACACTGGACGCAGGCCGGGTGGAAAATGTAGGAAGAGACAAATGCCAAACCAGCCAGCCCGGAGGAGTGCCGAATGTACAGACGTTCTCAACCTGGGGTTTGGGACCCCTCTGGGGGTCGAATGACCTTTTCCCAGGGATCGCCCAGTTCCTAACAGTAACAAAATGATGTGGCAACAAAAATAATGTGAAGGTTGGGGGGGTCCCCACCCCATGAGCTGTATGAAAGGGGGGCGGCCTGAGCAAGGTGGAGAACCCCTGCTCTAGGAGGACAAGGGACAGACAAAAGGGATGGAGGGAACTGGATCAGCAGAGGGCCTCAGAACCAAGAAAATGGAGTCTTAACGTCTAGCCCTGTCTCTCAGGGTAACAGCATCACAGTCAGGCCTCTGTCGGAGGCAAGGGGAACACCCTGAAACCAGACCCCCTCCCCTCTCACCACCCAGGTGGCAGGAAGGCCCCCAGGCTTTGTGAGCCTTTGAAGAAAATTCCAGGGATGGGAAAAGGCACAAAACAAGACTTTTTCTTTCTCTTTTTCTCCCCCACTTCATATGCAGGCAACAATCCCAGGGCCCCAGCGGGTGCTGAGATGGGTGTGTTCTGGATGTTCAAAAGGTCATCTGGCATGGAGACAGGCTAAATTATGGCTGGAGTGTATGGATCGGAGGAGGTTCTCCATTAACATTTATTAGGAAGTGTCATCGCTTCAACCCGAATGGGCCCCAGATGTGGCAACCCAGGCTGTTCCAGACTTCTCTTCCGGGCTGCAATCTCTCCTCTGATTTATTGTTATTAAACATGACCAGATTTTGTAGAGGGGAAAATTGAAGAAAGCAACACACACATGGGGGACTATAAGGTTGGAGGCTGCCAAGAGAAACAAACCGTTTTATTACTTCTGTGGTAGCAGGAATTCATGGCGATGCAAATCGCTGTTAGGAGATTCCACGGTGCCTCCCTGTTTTCTGAATTAAAAAGATGCGGGGCTGAACTTCTGGGAAGTCGAGTCAAGGAGCAAGCGTCTTACTCTGAAATTGAGGGGGTAAAAAAGAAATTCCAAGAACACAGGATCCGTGCTTGGACTTCTCAAATCTAGGACAGCAACTTCCCTAAAATGACATTCCTTTCCAGGGCAAGGTGACTTCCTGGGAGTCAGTTATACCCACTGGCTATTGGGTCATTTTTCTCATCGGATAGATTCACCCGCCCATCGTATTTTGGGCGGTCCCAAAGAAGTCAAAACCCTAGTTTCACCTTCTGAGAGCTTGTGATTTCTCTTTCCTCCTTTCTTCCTCTCATTCATGTGTCCAGCAAAGTGGGGCCTGTTTCTAGGCCATCTTAACAAACCAGGCTCATGCTCTCAGGAAGTTTACAGAGACAGACAGAGCATAATAAATTAAAAAGAAATCTGGCTACGAGAGAAAGTGTGAAAAGAAAGACGGTACAAGGGACAGGGCAGTATGATGAGTCAGGAAACTGGAATTCTACTCCTGGCATTACTTGCTAAGAGCCTGGTGAGTGTAGGCAAGCTATGTCTCTTCTCTGAGCCTCGGGTGTTTGTTTGGTAAAGGGAGATAGACTGACCTCACCTAATCACATCGGCTTGTTGTAAAAAAAATAAATAAATAAACGAGGCCATATATGTTAAGAGTTCCTTGTAAGCTCAATCGCTCTGTGGTTTCAGGTGTTTTTATGACAAGTGCCAAATAAAAAGTTCAGTGGCTATGATGGGGCAGTACATCCACTAACAGCCCTCTCTGCTGTCTTTTGAAGGAAAGGAGCAAGCGGTGTCTTACCTCAGTCATGGAACATATGCCCCTGGAGAAGACGCTGACAGAGGGGCCTCAGGATCTGTTGACTGTGAAAAAGACATAAAGGATAGTATCTATTTTCCTCTAGCTCCATTAAGGGGAACAAGAATCAAACTCAAAATCAGCCCAAGACCGATTCTTATGACATGAGCTACACCTCCCTTCTGCCTCGTTTACCAATTCTCACACCAGCCAATCCTCCCAAGCCATCTTCCACTTCTCTGACAGGTTAAAACATTCATTAGAACGGCCACACACAGCTCATCAACCACACTTGTGATTATGGCGTTCATCGGAGAAGGGAACGGTTCCACTTTAGGGTCAGAAGTGCTCAGTTTACAGCACTTTGGTCATATAGATGGTAGTCTGATTTTTTGACAGGCACCCTTTCTTTCATTCTCTCTTGTCATCTGCCATGAGGTCCCATGACTTCTGCCCTGCTCCATCAGGGTTCCAGAGCTCTTTTCATATTGTTGATAACAACCCCCCCCCCCCAAAGGCCACTCCACTGTAAGCCTCAGCCCAAAGGTGCTGCTGGGCAGTAGTCTTCTCCTGGGTCAATAAACCGAGCTGGCCCAATCAAGTGCCTAGAGGCACCCCCCCTCAGCAAGCACGCTTCCTGCCCAAAGACACGTTGCTCTGGAAACCAGGAAGCCTACTGGTCTGTCTTGGGCTCTCACTCTGCAACTGCCTCTTGTCTAGCATCACGGCCTTTTGTCTCTTGGATCGAAGAGGGTGAGCCCGAAAGGATGTCAGTGTCAAGGGACCGTTGATTCATCTGCCTTTCCACTGTAGCCGCTGCTTTCCTCCTGGTCATGAAATCCCCCTGCTTAGTTCATTGTGGTAACATTTGACTGGGCCCCTCACAATCAATAATCACTCATGACTGAATCATATAATCAGTATCTGCCCTCCCCCTTCTCTCTAACCCAGAGACATCAGGAAATGATTTGTTTTGGTGGAGTTACCAAGAGTATGGTTCAACGAGCTCTCTCAAGGAATTCACTTACCAACAAGAGCTCCCCGAGAAAGGTCTTGCTTCCCCATACCTTTTTCCTTTTAGCTCATGTGGCAGTCGTGGTGAGTGAATATAGGCTATAAAGATCGTCTCCAAAGGTGCTAGGTATAATTACCTTCTGCCATTGTCCCTCTTTCAGATTATCGGAGTTCCTGAGAAATTGTTTTAACAATTTAACTCACTTTCCAGCTTTACATTCCTTGCTTACCCCCCACGGTATACATATGTACACCATCGTGCACACACCTGCGTCATGTCCACAATTCCTCATACCCGGCCACAGAGTCACGTCTCCGGAAATTAGAAGGCTGCAGCCACTACCTTCAGCTTTGGCTAAGAGAGAACTTATGGGCTCCTTCTTCAGCCTCATGAACCCAGACTTCCTGGATCTATAACAGAGAAGATTTTAACCGGCTTTCTGGTACTCAGCATTCCCTGAGTGAGGGTTCCCCTCAATCCAAAAATGGGAGCATCTCTGGCTTCTGCATGTCTGGGAGTAGGAATACTGCCCAAGATTTTTCTCCAGTGGCTGTCCTTCCTGCACATAAACAAGCACTTCTTTTTATGTGATATTCTAAGTTTGGGGGCTAGTCTCTACATTGTGATTCCCAGAAGGCTTCCACTAGGTGCTGGGAATAAAACAGGAGCATCAATTGTAATCAGATATAGATAATAGATAGATAGATAGATAGATATAAAGAATCAATAATGATCTCCTGGCAAGAATAAGGGAGACAAGCAGAATGGCCTCTTGGCTTTGAAGCCACCCAGAGAAAAATCCCCATGGCAGGGGGAGCTGACCCCATTCCAGAGACTGGCAGAACAGTTTTTCCTTTGGAGAAATCCATACTTTTCTCCAGCATCTTATATGACAGGGATGAGGATAAGTAGAAAAAGAAGTACAAAACGGAGATTATGAAGAAGGAGGAATATTCTCTAAAGGCTTCCTCCTGTGGGCCATTCTCTTAAAAGAATCTATAAGCTTCCCCTCTTCCGCCTGGCTCAGGTAGGTTTGGAGGACAGAGAAGCAGAATTCATGGTTGCTTCTAGATGATTTGGCTGCACCAGAAATGTATTTTGCTAGAAGGGAAGTGTCCACACTCAGAGAGTGATGTGGGCAGTTGGTTATCAGAGAACCAAGCCAGAGACAGGAGCCGAAGGAAGACTGAGGGTGTTTATTGACTACAGGAGTCCCGGTGGGGGTAGTGGTTTTGCAACAGGCTGCTAACCGCAAGGTGAGCAGTTTGAAACCACCAGCCACTCTGAAAGAGAAAGATGAGGCTTTCTCCCCCATAAAGAGTTACAGGCTCAGAACCCACAGGAGCGGCTATACCTTGTCCTATGGAGTCCCTGTGGGTCAGAACCCATTTGTGACATTGAGTTGGATGGTTTAGGGAGTCTGTTTTTGGCTCTCAAGGAAGACAGAGTGAATCTTGTCCATCAAGATCTGCTTCTTCAAGTCACAGATTAAGGGATGTTTTATAGTCAGAGCATAGGGAAAAGGGTGTTCTGGATAATTTGACCTGTGAAATAGGCCATCTGGTTCTCAGATCGTTTCTTTTTTTTGCTTAGAGGGACAAGTTCGAATTCCAGATGCGAGCTTTGTTAGCTGAATTCTGCCTTTCAGATGGAGATGGGTTCATCTTAACCCCTAAAGGGAAACAGCAATGGTTTGATAGTACATTATGAATCCAACCAGCTTTGCAAAATGTGAACACAAGGGTCGAGGGTGGTATCAGGAAGAGTAAAAGGGCCTTATGGCTCTGATTCCTTTCATTACACAAGCCCAGCTGGGACTTGGCACAGGGTGGGCGGTTAATGGCCCAAGTCTCCGTTACTAGAAGTATAGACCATAAACCGAACAGCATGAACAACACTTGGGATCTGAAGCCTCGCCCCAAACCTGTATCCGTGATGTTTTAATTCTTAGGTGACAAGTCTTTTGCTTAACATGTGAGAAGCCTGCTCCTCAACAAGGCCTTCTGAGCGGCAAATGCCAAGATGCAGATCTGTGAAGACCCTGACGGGCAAGACCCTTACCCGTGAGGTTGAGCCCAGCGACACCATCGAGAATGTCAAAGCTAAAATCCAAGACCAGGAGGGCATGCCCCCGGACCAGCAGCGTCTGATCTCTGCTGGTAGACAGCTGGAGGATGGCCGTACTCTGTTGGACTACAACATCCAGAAAGAGTCCACCCTGGCTTGGTGCTGTGTCTGCATGGTGGCGTCCTCGAGCCGTCCCTGCGCCAGCTGGCCCAGAAGTACACCTGCGATAAGACGATGTGCCGCAAGTGTTGCACTCGCCTTCACCGCCGTGCGGTTAACTTAATTCATTTGTCGACTCCGTAGTTCCATTCTTGGAAACATTTTTTTCAAACTCATCTCCTTCGATGACTGGCAGTACCTCCCGCATTTTTTTCGTCACCTCTACTACACCATCACATCGCTGTCCCTCGTGTTCCTCTTCATCCTCAGAAACAAAATGAAGTCGCACGGAGTGAGGTCAGGTGTGTAAGGTGCGTGAGGCAAGAGAGACAGGCTGTGTTTTGCCAAAAATTGGCACATTGAGATGACTGTGTGAGCAGGTGCATTGCTACGGTGGCAAAACTAGTCCCCCGTCTGCCACAAATCAGGCCTTTTTTTGTTTTTGTTTTTTGGGGCATCACTGCCCTCAGGTGGTGGGAGTAGGAGGCCCAGCCTTTGCACCCTGGAGCTGGAATCGAACCTCCATCCCAGTGGGCTGCAGTCCCGCGCACAACCACTACACCACCGGGGCTCAGCCTGACTTTATTTTTAAAACCCTTATGAACAGCAGCAGAACATTGTCTGTGATAACTGGAAAGCAGGTTCCTCATGTAATACTCACTGTCACTGAGTTGATTCTGACTGACAGTGACCCCACAGGGCGAGGAGCAGTCCTGTGGGTTTCTGAGGCTGTCATTGTTCGCAGGAGAAGAAAACCTAGTCTTTCTCTTGCTGGTGATTTTGATATTTCCAGCCTGCAGTTAGCAGTCCCACGGCATGGAACAGCGATGTCCCAGAGTTCCCTGCGTGATACCAAGCCCTCACAATATGACTGGGGAGGAGCCATTCCGCAAAGAGGAGTTGACCTTAGTGGACAAAGAAAAGCTGTCAGGGCCTTCATTTGTAGCTGTGGCACACCTGAAAATGAGAAGGAACAACTGGCCATATTCATTAACAATGGGAACATAAGCTATACAAAGTATGAATCTAGGAAATTGAAAGTCATCAAAAAATGGAATGGAGGCTGAGCCCGAGTGGCGTAGTGGCTGTGCATGGGACTGCGGCCCACTGGGATGGAGGTTCAATTCCAGCAGCGGCTCCACAGGAGCAAAGGCTGGGCCTCCTACTCCCACCACCAGAGGGCAGTGATGCCCCCCCCCAAAAAAAAAACAAAAAAAAATAGAATGGAACAAATATAGAGTAATATCTTGGGCATTTTTTGAGCTGAAACAGGCAGGTACTGTACTGGCCATTGTGAATCAATCATATGGTCTACTGTGTCAAGAAGGACAAACTGGGGAGAATTGATAGTGCGTTCGTTATTAATAAGAACATTTCAAGACCTAGCCTGATGTTCAATCCCAACAATGAAGGAATGATATCCATATTCCCCCCAGGATTGTACTTTCTTTAGCTCCACAATCAGCTCCTGGGAATCAAGCATGGTGAGGCTTTGTCCCATGTACGTTGGACAGGTCATCAGGAGAGGCCATTCCAAGAAGGAGGAGGAGGAGGAGGAGAACAAGACCAACAACAACAACAGCATCGTGCTTGGAAAGGATGTCCATGGACAAGAAGACCTTCAAGGGGATGGCTTGACACAGTGGTTGGAACAGTAGGTTGTGAGGATGTGCAGGACCAAGTAGTCTGGGCTGTTTCAGAGAGTTGCTACGAACAACTTGGTACCTCAACTGAAGGCTACAACTGCTGCATGTCCCCTTTCTTGTACTGCTCTCTTTACATTCTAGAGACTGCTCCCTCCCCTCGCATTCCAGACCAAAATGGGGTCATGGTGCCCCATCCTGGCTAATTTCACCATCCCACGGGAGCTTTCCATGATCTTGCTTTCATCTGTGCCATCGATCTCTCAACAGGACCCTGATCATCACAGAAACCTGGAGAACAGGCTCATTACAGGTTTGATCAGAGCTCTTGCTGAAAGGAAGAGGACTGGATGGATGAGAATCTTCTGTTTAAGAGTTTTGAGACCAAGTGACCATATTCAATCAACAGACCAGCTCTTGCGTGATGAGTCTCTGAGAGTAGAAAATATACTGAAGGAACCCTTGTCACTTTTTCCACTTATGTGAAAGTCTGTCTGCCTTGCTGTGCAAGTCAGGATTGTGGGGTGTGTGTGTGTGTGTGTGTGTGTGTGCACTTGCAGAATTGCTTCAGATAGGCTTGGGAGTGTTGATTGCTAAAATTTCAAGCATTTTGCAAAAAGAGTTATGTTAAACAATTTAAATGTATTAAAAACAGGTAGTTAAATTAGATTTAAAAATCAATGCTGTTGCTGCTATTCTGTGTCAAGTCCATTCCAACCCATAGGGACCCTATGAGAAAGCAGAATAGCCCCACGGGGTTCATGGGCTGTCATCTTTGTGGGACACGGGGTCTTTACTTCCATGAAGCTGCTGGTAGAGCATGATTAAAAATACTGTATTTTTCAGACCCTAAGGCACACTTGACCATAAGATGCACCCAGTTTTTAGAGCAGGAAAATGAAAACATATTCTGAATGAAAGAGTATCATCAGTATACAAAAATATTTATTAAATAAAGCAAAATGCAGTAATATTTAACAGCGTGAACCCAACAGTGGTGTTAAGAACCATCATCACTTTCATTAGCAAATGAGGAAAGACTTAGAGGCGTGCACTGTGCCTATCATGTGGCCTGACTGACATGGAGGCTCCAGGAGGTGGGGCTTCCCCCGAACACACAACAATTCACCGCATGCAGACAGCAGCAGACAGTAAGTGGGTGAACAGGATCGTAAACAAATGTTCTGGGGTACCAACACATTCAGACCATAAGATGCACCCTCACTTCCCCCCTACTTTTGGGCAATCCAACAAATACAGTACTATCTAATGGCCTGCTCTGTACATCTCTTTCCAATTCTGCATCTGGTGAGGTCATGTTGGGAGCTGGAAAGCAGCCGTGATGGAAGTGTTTATGCAGAAGAAATCAGTAAGCATTATAAATCAGGACTTTTTTTTTTTCTACAGCGCTGTTACTTAAACATTTCCTATCACACTGCTGGGGTCAGTCTCTGTGTTTGGAGAGGGCTGAATGGGTGGATGGGAGGAGAGCATCCCCCTGAGAAGGTCAATGGGATTTGGACTGGCAGCCCTTGAGAGGCAGTCCCCCGGCTTGACTTCTGTTGGAAAGAAAGGAAAATGAAACAGACTTGGCACTTTGCCCAAAGGATAAATGAAACCGTCAGAAAACTCCTCTTTGGCTTCTTCGGACTGGGTGGATGAAGCCAACCTTCTCTCAAGTGAGATGCGGTCATCATCACGACCTATTTCACACTGAGGCGGAGTTTGCTTAAAAGCTCCCCAAGTGCTTCCCGTCTGTTCCCCGCATCGCGTGTATCAAGGACCTGGATCATCAAGGGAAGAAGCAACAGAGACGCTTCCTTCTCCTTCTTACACCTGGAGAAACCAGGGCCTCTGGAGATTAGTAACCTTTTCAGCCTCAGGAAGCTGAGCTCTCCAGAGGTGCTGTGGCCTACATTGTCCAGTTCTAGACGCCAGCTGAATTCCCTCCGCCACGACCTACCACTTGCACCAAGCCTCAGTGCAGTGGTTACAAATGATCTGTGCTCAAAAAAAAAAAAAGAAGATGGACTTCATAGATCTACCTGAGGGTTCTGGAGGAGAACACGAGGAGGGGCTTAGAGCATGCAGCCTAACACAAGCATGAATGGACGTCCTTGTTCTTTAAATAACCACTGGCCCATCCAACCAGCATGAAATTTCACCAGCCCTGACACTATGCCTGGTCCATCTCCGCCCCACTGGTGCTTCCATCCTCTCTCCTCTTTTCTCTCTTCCTCCTCCTCCTTTCCCTCCCTATTGCCTCTACATTAGGTGGGATAATATTCTTCCTTCTCTAAAATGTTGATAATTTCTGTAACCTAGATACACAAATAAGCACACCCCAAGGCATTCTTCTAAACAGACTGTTCCCTTCCTAAGAAAAATTCTTTTGACTAGAATTTTTACCACTCGCGGAGACCTGGAGAGCAGTTTAGGAAGCTTTCCCAGACTTCTTACTTCCTCTGAGCCTGTGGTGTAAGAAAGGCAAACATCACAACCATAATCACTGTCCGGCGGAGGAAGCTGAGGTCCGGCATCACAACTTTCATGTTGTTGACGCGGGACTTGACCTGGCTACGTCCACCAGGACACCATGCTGACTGGAACGCTCCCATCTGCCGAGCACGCATTTACTAGTCTGCCTCCTAGAGCAGCGCTCCCCCGCCTTCCTCACACCGCCACCCTCATGGGGCGGCCCCCCCCCATCACATTAATTTGCTTGCTACTACATCACTGTCATTTTGCTACTGGGTTTTTTTTTTGGGGGGGGGGCATCCCTGCTCTCCGGCAGTGGGAGTAGGAGGCGCAGCCCCACTGCTGGAATCGAACCTCCGTCCCAGTGGGCCGCAGTCCCGCGCACAACCACGACGCCACCGGGGCTCAGCCCCATTTTGCTACTGTTATGACGGGGCGGCTCCCTGTGAAAAGGTCGTTCAACCCCCCCCCCCCCCCCCGAGGAGTCGTGACCCACAGGTTGAGAACCACTGTCCAGAGGAGCCTGCTACTTCTGCTACCTTGGCCATTCGGTGTCACTGTCTGAGAGCCCCTAAGGGCAGATCCCTAAGCACGAGACACTAGCTAGCACTGAAGGAGAGTTGAGAGACCGGGTTGGAGCTATGATTCCTTTCCCAGGGGGTGTACAGCCTGGGGCAAAGAGAAGTGTTGTCATTGTCTCTGTGCTCCGGACCAGCAGGCCAGGTGGCGGAGAGTGTAAGTGGAGTGTTTGACTGTTAGCCGAGCGATCTGCAGACAGACATGTGCTAGGGTGCAAAAGAAATGCCAATATCAAATGGAACTCACGAAGAATATGTATTGAGCCTTAAAAGTGACAAAAACCATATACAAAGAGACAGATGCAGCATCTGAATGGGGGAGGCCATTAGCACAAAGTCACATGGTGTCCAAGGATTTAGTCAGGATGCTAGTTAAGCAGGGTATAGAACAAAAAGAAAATGTCACCCATGTATGGCTGCTGACTGATCACTACAACCACCATTACAGGTGGGAAGGACTACAGGAATGGGAACGGGACCTTGATTGCGACATGTACATTTTATTAAGTGGAAGAGTTTTCAAGAGTCAGCCACGGCCTTCTGTACAAGACAGTCAGCAAGGACCTAATTCTTGACCACATGGTCCCCTGTACTGTCCCCAGTACAGCGATCTCCATGAAGGACACACCCAGGCAAGCCCCTAAGTGGAGATCGCCCACTTTCCAAGGCACACTGGTCTGAGGATAAGATTATGTGCATGCTTAGTGAACAACCAGTAGGAATTCAATGGAAGCTTAATCTATGTGGGGACTCTGCAAATGGATTTTGAGTTGTCATTGTCCTTTATAGCCGTCTGCAAGATGGGTGCTCAGAACTTAGGGTCTGATACAGAGCCCGCCAATCCCTCTGAGAGAGAGAGCTGGGGCGGTCTGCTGCTGTAAAGATGTGCAACCCTCTTCCCTGTGGTAGCTGCTGGATGGAGAAGGATGGTGTCTCTGCATGCCGTGACGTGCACTCATCTAATATCAGTGTACCCCGAAAAAGAGAATTGTCCAGAAAAATGTTACCTTGCCTACTGTGCTCAAGGCTTTCATTCCACTGGACATCCCGAGTTTTGTCCGTACCAGCTTCCTCAGTAACATTAGGCAGTCCGATGCTGTCAACAAGTTAGCAGGGCTTCAGGCTGGTGTTGAGTTGGGGGTTACGAGTTCAGCTATGACTAACATTCCCAGAGTTGGAGGTAGTGGCACTCACTGCCCGGGCCAAGGTGCGTTTGGAATATGTGCCAAGGAGGCTGCCTGTTTACACCAGCTGGAACCTGGCATCGCTGACACCATTGGTGAGCACAATTCAAAAGTGCTATGTAGGCCATTTGATCCACGTTGGCCTTCCCCACACTGGTCATGTCGAAAGGTCACTGTATGGAGGAAGTTTCTGACCCTCTTTTGGTGGTGGGAGATCAAGCTGAAGACTACCAGAAGACTAAGGAGGCTGCTTTGCATCTTAGGAGGAAATGATATAAAAAGGTCTATGCTTCTCAGTAAATGGGAAATGAGAAGGTCAAAATGATAAACTGTCATCGTTATGGTAGCCAGCACAGGGGGACCACGTAGTAGCTAAAACGAGGACAATGGTGTCATCAAGACTTTAGAAACATCTATCCACTGAAACAACACGCTTTGCCAGGTCAGGATTCACAAACTCAGGGTGCCTGTATTGGTCCAGGTAGGCTAGAAGAACAAATCCAGGAAAACTCATATGTGTGAAAGAAAGCGCTTTATGTACAAGAGCAGTTCATAGTGAGAAAACATCCCAGCCCAGTCTAGATCAAGTCCTTATATCCAATATGAGCCCATATAGCTGATACCAATCTGTGAAGTCCTCTTCAGACTCACGAAACACCAGCAATGAGGCTGACTGCAGGAAGATCACAGGTCAGAGGGAGGGAAGGGTTGTGATGCCAGTGATAGTAGAAGCATCTCAGTGCTGGCCGGGGGCTCCATTGGCTTCTCCAGTTCCCAGAGAATAAAATCAATCAGTGTCCTGTGCCTTGTTAGTAGAACATCTCTCAGGAAGTAAGGGGAGAGAGAGAGAGAGAGAGGAGAGAGAGAGAGAGAATGTCTCCTGCCTCCAAGGAGGAAATACAGGAGTTCCCAGAATCCTCAGGGGAAAGTCATACCCACACAGAGGCCCCACTGGCTGTGACCCGATTGACAGACTAGACTCCACTCCTTCATTCTTAACCCTCTCAAGTGCCAAATTGACACCAGGTTATGTAACTGCCACAAAGGCTAAGGCAGGGGCAGCTCTGGATGCCAAATCAAAGGAGAAAGGGCTTCCAGACAAGAAGCCTCTGGAAGGGAAAGAAGGAAAGAAAGCGATTGTTTTGAAGAAGCCACAGTGGGAAAGAAAGTTGCAACTCCCAAGAAACCGGACGCTGAAAAGAAGCAGCCCACAGAAAAGACACCTACTTGGAGGTTCAAATCCAGCAGCAGCTCTGCAGGAGCAAGGCTGGGCCTCCCACTCCCATCAGAGGGGAGTGATGCCCCCCCCCTGTAAAAGAAGAAAGACAAGACACCTACCACAGAAGAAAAGAATCTGACTCCCAAAGTTATTTACTCCACTCAAATAAAATAATTTTGCACAGCTTTTTAAAAAAAAAAATAAACACCTAATCAAAGGTGGGGGGTTATACCTTATTACAGTCATTCTACTCTGTCCTGTACAATTATATTGAGAGGAAATCACTTCGCAACTTTGGGATTGGTGCTTGGTTAGGCACTAAGCGCTAGAAACAAACGCTACATTGTTTCTTTCATTCAATCGTCACTTCCACTCTGTGGGATAGTTTCCTGGTTCCAATGTTAGAGATAAGGAGACAAAGGTCTGACAGTGCCAAATTCTCTCAATGACCTAAAGGAAGGAAGTGGTGGAGATGAGTTTTGAACCTGCATCTCTGACTCTAAATTCCAACGTCATTGTCCCTCTCGGCTTCAGTTTTCTAAGGTGAGCCTCCTCTCACTGGATCCCATTCATGTTTACATCAACTGATAGATTTATGGGCTCAGGATGAAGGAAAACTGGGCTGGAAGACCTTTGTCCTATTATCTTTCTTCTCCCCAGTTCAGAGAGCACAGGTTCTGAGTCCTCCAGCCCCTCACCTCCCTACTCACCCTCTGTCCCCTTCCTCAACCTCCCCAGCCCACCTGGTGGGGGGTGGGGTGGGGGTAATGCCACATTTCACTCGGCATCTGCAATCACACCTCTCTATGTCTTTATTTTCTTTTCTTTGTAACCTCTCTACTTCTACAGGGAAGAGGAAAAAAAAGAACCACTGCACAGGGTGTTGACTCTCCACTCACCCGTCCGCCCTCACCTGAGGCAAAAGCTTCATTTCCAGACAGGCCCAGACGAGGAGAGCGATCACACAGAGATCCATCAGGGTGCTAAGTGGACAGGTGCACACACCTGCTTCCAGCAAGAGACGCTAGCGGCTGGTGGGAGGCTGCCTCCTAGCAAAAGCCTTTTTGTCTGGCACGGGAGGGAAGGAGGGAGGGAAAATATACAACCAGGATCACTCTAATTAGATGGCTCTAAATCACAAAGAACTTTGGCTCGCACAACCAAGTGGTAAAAGATGGAGCTTTACTTTGACTCCTGCTCATTTTCATTGATTTATGTGGCTTGAAAGCATCTATTTTCTGCTCCGAGACTGCCCAGCTTCTAATAAGGAAGAGTGAGCCTCCCTCAAAGGCCAGCCTCGCGGACAAGCGGGAGGCAGAGGTGGTTGCAGGGCAAGTGCTCACTTCACTGCTTGATTTCAGCTGCAGCCTGGGAGACTCAGGGCTGAATGGGAGAGGCTGCCCTTGCCGGAGCGGCCTCCTTGCTCCCGTCCCCAGAGACCGCCTGCTTCTGGTCACAGCTCCTTGAGTTTAACACTCCTGGCAGCTTAGTGCTCTGGTTTTATGTGCAAGGCTGTAATATTTGGTGAGCTGTGAGATGAGGTGGAAGCAGTGGCAACTGGTACTTCCCTTCTGGCCCTGCCCTGTGATTTGGGCCAGTGGTATGACAGAATGGGCCTGCTCCTCCTCCCTACTTTGGCTCCCACCTGTGGCTCTTCCTGGCATGGCCTCTCTCTTCTGCTCCGGGGATCCCCTACCTGCGAGACCCCCATAGCGCCTGACTCTTGAAAAGCGGTATTCCGTCTTCACATTCCTAACCTCCTTCTCAGTTAAACAGTTGAAGGAGCCACTCTGAGCCTGCCCAGGACCACATTCTAAAAAGGAGGGGTTGGGTGTCAGGAGAGAGGCTTTCTAAATGTCATGGGTTCTGTTAAAATCTTGACGGATGATGATGAACTGGTGGAAAAGCCACTGAGTCAGCTAGGAAGGGTCAAGTTTTCTTGAGGATTAGAAGCGTCAGAAAAGCAGCGTACCGGCTTTGAAAACCCCACTTCCTCTCCCAGAGATGTACAGCCAGCCATTTGGACATCTCTGTTCCGTGTCTCCAGGTCTGGTCTCTGAGCCTTCCCTTTCCTTCTCTGTGACACAGGGTCAGAGTTCAGATTCTTGGGGGTCCCTCCAGGCGTCCTCTGTCTACAACTGTCTTCTTTTCCACTTCATCTTCCCTTCTTCCACTCCCCTTGCCACTCTAACTGTCTCCTCAGAATGGAGCATGGTTTGCTAGGGCAGGATGGTCCCAGGGGGGAAAAAAAATGAAACCCTGGTGATTTTTTTAAGCAAGTCGCTTTGAATCTGTCTAGATGGGAGAGCTGCATGATAAAAGTATAGCCAGCAGGTGGTTTTGAGCTTCCTGTAAATCTGGTCTTTAAAAGGATTAGGGGCTGAGCCCCGGTGGGGTGGCGTAGTGGTTGTACACAGGACTGCGGCCCCCTGGGACGGAGGTTCAATTCCAGCAGTGGGGCTGGGCCTCCTACTCCCACCACCGGAGAGCAGTGATCCCCCCCCCCCGAAAAAAAGGATCAGTGAGATCTCTTTTACATGTCTTTAAAAATGGAAAGTCTACTACATATTTGGTATGGATTGTTGTGGCCTACAGAAACTAAGGACAAGATAACTTCTGGATTCTTGAAAGAACAGAAAAGGCAAACAAATCGTTTGTTGGAGGATGTTATAGTTTGAATTGTGTTCACCAAAAAGTGATGTTGAAATCCTAACATCTCTGCCTATAAGTATGACCCTATTTGATACTAGAGCTCTTTTGTTATGTTACTGAGTCATGCTGATACGAGGGTCTTACCAAAAGAACAAAATAGGCACAGACATGGCAACAGGAACATATTGACACACACACATATTGACAAAACTTTCCAGCGGTCATCAGAAATTAGGAAAAGGCCAGCAGCAGGAATCAACATGGCTAATTGAACTTTTAGCCTCCTGAACTGAGACAAAAAGCAAACAAATTAAGCCTCTCATTTTCTGTGTTCTTGTGATAGCATCATTAGATCACAATGAAGGACAGAGGAAAAACTCCGGTAGCCCTAACCAAAAACCAAGCACAGGATGGTGGTGCACCTTGGGAAACCCTGCAGGACAGAGTGGAACTGTGCGCTGGGGTCTCCAAGGCTGGCATCATCACAGAAACAGATTGCCACATCTTTCACAGCGGACCTTCAGACGGACAGCCCCGAGTCGAACCTCTATACCCCCATGCCACCTCCTATACCACTTCTATGCAGAGTCCTTCTGTAGTACTAAAGATGTCTTCAAACACAATGGCCGAGCAAGGTAGACCTTTATTTTTCTCTCAAGGAAGAGTCTGTGAGTTGTACATTGATAAGGGGCTCTCACCCACGCTGTCACCCAGATGCTCTTGTCCCTTCTGTCTTGCTTTGCCGCCATCCCTTCCACTAGGTTCCCTAGACTGGACCAAGCCAGGTTATTGATGCACCTGTGTTCTGGCTCCTAGACAGATAAAGAGAATGGAGGAAGCACACTCATTCTTAAGGCTCTGACCCATAAATTGTCTACATCCTAGTATCAAAAAATTAAACATGTGTCATCCCTAAGTGTAAGGGAGTCTAGGAGAGGGGTGAACAACTATATTCCCAGAAAGTCTATTATTACATATAAAAAAAGAATAGCGTTTGGATTATGTCACATCAACCTATGTGTTATCCAAATACCACCAGGTTCTTCATACTTTATAAGCAGATAGTTCAGAGTTTTGGTAAAGACAAAAATAGTGTTGATTCATGGAACACAGGATTCCTTAGAATAATGAAGCATGTCTCAGGGGCTTGAAAAGAACTGATTTAATTTGTTCATCCAGACAGGGGATTTAAGGGGCAGTCGACAATAGGCCAAAATGACTGAAATCCATAGTACTGCATATAAAAAGGCTTTATATTTGAATAATGTCTTGTATTTTGCAGAAATCATCTCTATACATCATCTGACTTGATACTGGAAGCAGTCCTGATTATGAAAACAAAGGTTTACAGAAATGAAGGATCTTGAGCAAAATCACATCCCTAGAATGTCACAAAAGTAAACCCAAACCCGCTACGTAACCGTCGATTCCAACTGTGACCCTTGACAGCAGCGGTTTCCCCCTTCCTCATGCCGCATTCCTCATGCTGTGGTGAACTCCCCCCCACACCAACCATAACACTATTTTCATTGCTACTTCATCACTGTCATTTTGCTACTGTTATGAATCAGGTGACCCCTGTGAAAGGGTTGTTTGACACACTCACCTCCAAGGGTCGCGACCCACAGCTTGAGAACCACTGTTATATAGGGTTTTGAACGCTAGAAATCTTTAAAGAAGCAAATAACCTTATCTTCCTACCCTAGAGGTTTTGAGTTGCCTACCTTCAGGAACGCTTAAAATTGCCAGCTGCTCTGGAAAAGAGAGGGTTTTATACTCCCCTAAAAAGTTGCAATTCTGGCTGAGCCCAGTGGCGTAGTGGTTGTGTGCGGGACTGGGGCCCACTGGGACGGAGGTTCAATTCCAGCAGTGGGGCTGGGCCTCCTACTCCCACTGCCAGAGAGCAGTGATGCCCAAAAAATAAAACAAAAAAGTTGCAATTCTACTTTTCAAATCCGGCTGGACCAGGGGATGTTACACGGGGGCCAGACACATGGGGGATTCAGGACAGATGATCCCTTCGGGGGCTGAGCCCCTGTGGCATGGTGGTTGAGTGCAGAACTGTGGTACACTGGATTGGCAGTTCAAATCCAGCAGCAGCTCTCCAGGAGCAAGGCTGGGCTTCTCACTCCCACCAGAGGACAGTGATGGCCCCCCCCAAAAAAAATCCCTTCAGGACCAGTGGTGAGAGTGGTGATACCGGGAGGGTGGAGGGAAGGGGGAGTAGAAAGGGGGAAACAATTGCAGAGATCTACCTATAACCTCCTTCCCGGTGTACAGACAACAGGGGAGTGGGTGAAGGGACACATCGGACAGTGTATGATATGATAAAATAGGGCTGAGCCCCAGTGGCGTAGTGGTCGTGCGCAGGACTACGGCCCACTGGGACGGAGGTTCAATTCCAGCAGTGGGGTTGGGCCTCCTACTCCCATCACCGGAGAGCAGTGATGCCCCCCCCCCCAAAAAAAAGAGAGATCTGAGAAAAAGGATATGATAAAATAATGATAATTTGTAAATTATTATTATTATTATTATTTTAAGGCATCACTGCCCACAGGTGGTGGGAGTAGGAGGCCCAGCCTTTGCTCCTGGGAGCCAGAATTGAACCTCCGTTCCAGTGGGCCGCAGTCCCGTGCACAACCACTACGCCACCGGGGCTCAGCCCGATAATTTGTAAATTATTAAGGGTTCATGGGGGACAGGGAGTGGGAAGGGAGGGGAGATATAGGGAGCTGATATGGGGGGCCTGAGTGGAAGGAGGATGTTTCAAGAATGATGATGGCAACAAATGTGCAAATGTGGTCTGCATATGATTGATGTAAGTATTGATGGTGATGAGAGTTGTATGAGCCCCCAATAAAGTGATTTTTTTTTTAAGTTGCAATCTCAGAAACCCCCTGGGGTCAGTTCTACCCTGTCCTTTCGGGTCACCGTGAGTCAGCATTCAGTTTTGGGGGGTGCCTTGCAGTTAGCACTCCAACACTTACCCAGCATCACCATCAGGACACCTTCAATTGCAAAAGTAAGACTTAACCTAGAGTTTTCCAAGCTCAAGTTCAGAACTTTTACACAAAGGGTGTCCATCATATAGCCTGGGAAGGCAGTTAGTTGGTCATCCAGTGGGGAGTCAAGACAAATACTTTTTTTTGGGGGGGGGGGCATCACTGCTCTCCGGTGGTGGGAGTAGGAAGCCCAGCCCCACTGCTGGAATTGAACCTCCGTCCCAGTGGGCCGCAGTCCCTCGCACAACCACTACGCCACCGGGGCTCAGCCCGGTGCAGTTTTATAATAGCTATTGATGACCACCTACTGTGTGCCAGATGACCACCTACTGTGTGCCAGCTCCTGAGCCAGACACTTCACTACCTGCTCCTGCTCATGGTCCAGATTGGTTGGCATTATCATCCCTGCCTTACAGAGGAGAAGACTAAGGAGGTCAAGGTTACCTTCCCCCAATACACAGCTAGTCTAAGTGGTTGAACCACCTTGTGAACGCAAGCTGATCTGATAATTTCTCCTTCTTTGAAGAAATGAAAAGTATCTGCTCCTAAGACCTTGGGTAAAGGACATCTAGACAATGCTTAGTAATTTCACTTTTGAGGCAGGACCTAATTCTTTGTGCTCATCCCCAACTCCTAGGCCCCCAGTAGATGTCCCAGAAATTTAGCTTATAACCAAGTCTTCCCTGATCGTGACCTCCAAAGTCCTTGGTACAGATCTGGGAAAGAACTGGAAGTTCTTCTGGCTCAGCATGTCCTTTGTATCGATGGTGACACTAAGCCTCAGAGGGAGAAAAGCACTTGCTAGTGGTGTCAGGGCTAACCACAGGCAAAACTAGCCCACGCCTCTGACTGGCCAGGTCCAGGATGACCTTCCAGACGAAGAGCTGGCCTCCCCTGCCACCTCTTCGAGCCAGGCAACCGAGGGCAGGACACCACAGTGGTGAGAGCTGTTCCTTCTCCTCACTCTATTCCTGCCCAGCTGGGTGAGCTCGCAGTTCGTCCAAGGCAGGGCCAGCCTGTCCTGAGCTGCAAGATGTATTAATCAATTTGATGAGGATGTTAAAGCTTTCTCTTTGCAACTAATTATGGCCTGATTTATAGGCCTGGCCTTGGTTTGATAGAGCTCTCCTCGTGACAGGGATGAATGCAGTACTGGCATGCACCTCTTCCTCTCCTCCATTTTTCTCTCCCTCCCTCCCTCCTCCCCTCTCCCTCCCACATCTCCTGCCTCCGGACTCCGTTCTTGGTTCCCACAGGAACACCCTCATGATAGGTTGACGAGCTGGTGAAACACGGCTCCCTCTCTGGTGCTTCTGTCTCTGGCACCACCATTTCCCCCGTAGTCTCTGACCCAGGCAGGTGCGCACACACACACACACACACACACACACCCGGCAGACTACAGCTACCCCTCAGGTTCGAGGCTAGAAGAAGCTCTGTACACAACTGCCTTCTGGAAAGAAATAATAAAACCATGTGGTTCTGGTGGGGCAGCTGCCTTTCCAAACAGTCTGAGTGCTGGTTGAATTGAACTTCATCCCCAAAGGAACTGGGCATGGGTGAAGGGTTCTGGGTAAACGTTATTCTGGTTAGTTTACCGATGGGGAAACAAGGCAGAGAAATCAAGGCAGCTGGTTTGAAATTGCACAGAGAGGAGGAGGGGACCCCTAAAGTCAGAGAGTAGTTTCCCCAATTCCGGCCCAAAGGTCTCCCCATTGCTGGGGTGTTCCTTGGATCATGTTACAATGCTGTTGTTAGGAACCCCTTTCTCATGATGGGCCTCCTGGTACCTGCGCCCCCTTGACAGAAGGGGGGCCCTCCCAGAAGCATTCTTTCTTCATCTGAGGCTTGAGAGCTTTTGTGAAGGTCATCTGCAAATAGGGATGTGAACTAGGATGTCAATCAGCCCCGGCACCCAGATGTTCACACACACACACACACACACACACACACACAGTCACACACACAGCAGCCTTAGGTAAGTCACCCCAAGAGGAGAAATAAACAACCAACTACACAAGGCTACCTTCCACTGGGGTCGTACATGGTGTTCTGTCCCCTAAGTACTCCCACCACTTTCCAATGGCACGAATGTACGGAAGCAGCCTGGGATAGGCCCGCCATTGTTCCTATTTGGCAATGACATTTATGACGTGATGCTTCTGCAGTGCATCTGTGTCTGCAATGGGCGACCTTGAAGCTAACCGAAGCACAACCCTGACACCTAACCCGAGCCTGCCTCCTAATCCTGCACCTCACTTGCAGTCTGACTCTAAAATTGAACCCAATATAAAATCTAAATCTAGGGGCTGAGCCCCGGTGGCGTGAGTGGTTGAGTGCGGAACTGCAGCCAGCAGGCTTGGCGGTTCAAATCCAGCGGCGGCTGGGTAGAGCCCACGACTACCAGAGGCAGTGATGCCCACCAAAAAAAAAAAAAAAATCTAAATCTAACTTGACCCTGAACTCTCCTTGAAAGCTAACGTCACCACAACCCTAACCTGAACTTTTATCTTGACTTCATAGTTTTCCCCCAAGTTCAACTTTACCTCCAGGGAGGCATTTGACAATAGCTGAGGACAGGTTTGCCTGCCAGCAGGCAGTAGGGATGCTATTCACCCTTAACAGGTAAAGGCCAGGGAGCTTGCTGAGCTCTGTACAATGCCCAGAACAATCTCCCCAAACTGAATTAGCTAACATGGAATAGGAACCGTGCCAAGGTCAAAAACCACCGCCATCACCGTAACCTAGCTCAAATTCCTAGCACAAACTCTTAAGAGCGTGCAACTCTTCTTGATATGATTGAACTGTCTAATTGTGTGCTAGGCAAATTAGGTGCCCGTGTTTTCAGATGAAACAAATAAACAATAAAACACTCTAAAACTGAAATCCAAGTATAAACACGAACCTGATTTCTGAGCATTTTTTTTTTTTGGATTATAAATGAGACCTAACCTAACCCAGCCTCTAACAATGTCCAGGTGGGTAAGAATGGTTAAGATGAAGCCAGTGAGTCCAAAACGTTGGCCTACCTCGATTTCCCTAATTTTTTGTCCTTCACTGTCAACAAAAAGATGCTTCAAACTTGTCTTCATTGTCTATCTAGAGCCTCCTTTTATATTTATTTATTTTTACCTCCCTCATAGCGTTAGCTGCTGCAACAAGAGGCTCGGACGCATGAATGTGGTGAGGCACATGTGGTGAGGCACCGTGAGTCGGCACCCGCGGCCCAGCGCCTCAACAACAGTGACGGCATTACGGCGCTCGGGAGCTCTGGGGGTGGCCTCAAAAGTGGCAGCTAAGCCCACCAGCCACTCCGAGGGAGAAAGAGGAGGCTTCCTACACCTCTAAAGACTTCCTGCCTCAGGGTTGACACGAGTCAGAATCGACCGTGACGGTGCACTGCAGTTTGGCCGTGACACTGCTCAGCCAACCCTTTACTCCCCACCGTCTGCATGTGAGCAGAAGATATTATAAAGGAAATCAAATTCAGACTTGATTTAGCTGCGAGCCCTTAACAGTTAGAGGGAACTGATGAAAGGGAAGAACTTTAAAATATATGGATGTATATGGGTGTGTGATATTTTATATCTATATACATGTATATAATGAGAATTGGGGATGACCCTAATAATGATGCCAATTAGTTACACAGTCTTTTAAATTAAGAAAAATATTGAGCCTGCTTTCCCACTTGATCCTTAACCTAGCCGAAAGGCCCGTGTGACTCAGGCGGTGTTATCCCCACCTCATGAAACATGGGTCCGGAGCGCAGTCATGTTCAATGATTTGCACAGAACCACACAACAGGGTATCGAGAGAGCCTAGCCAGATGGCCTGGCTTGTAGTCTATTTTCTACACTCTCACCCTGCCTGTGATCTCAATTACTATTATCTCTTGTCTCCCCCATTGAGTGCAGATAGCAAAAGAAACTTCAACTTTTTTTTCCAATTTGGACCGACTGGAGCGTGACACTGGTCAAGGCTTGAGAGGGGGAACAAGCCCTAGTAACCAGCGTGGGATGAGGGGGACTCATCTAAATGCCCAGTGCTCCAACAAGAAATACTTACTTACACATCCTAGTCTTTGAGTTGGGGTGAGAGACAGGGGGGGAGAGGGGAGTAACAAAGTAGTCATGATCAGATAAAATCCCTGGAAAATGGAACTTGGAGTCAAGTTCAAGGGCTGATCATGAACACTGGAATCTAAGGAAGAATTGATCTCCCTATCTCTCTCATTACAGTAAGTCAACGCCCTGTGGGGGGATCAAAATATCCCCAGGGGTCTCCTTTCTCATGGAACCTGGAGTCATATTCATAATCTCATAAGCTTTACAGAGGCCTGTGGCAGTTGGCTAAGCAAAGCCTAAGAAAGAAAGATTATATATATATATATATATATCCCTCTGGAAAGAATACAGAATGTGAGCACCTGAGCTGAATGAAGCTCACAAGATAAGAGTGTGCCTGAGCAGGGGTTGGTTGGGGAGTCAGAGAGGTCATATGGAGTCCTATGATATTGGGCAAACCAGACATTTCTAAATAAAACGTGAAAGGAAAAGCTTCTGCCCAGGGTCAGAAGACCTCTATCTGAGTCTCATCTTTGCCACAACTCTAAATAAAATGCCTTCCTCAATTTCGGAGACACAAGGATGGCATCAGAACTCAAAGTCCCTCCCAATTTTGACTTCCTAGAATTCTTAACTTGCCTAATCAAAACTACCAATACACATCTTAAAAAAAAAAAATCCTCCCTGTGTAATTCTGAACCATCGTGACCTTCCCCGTGAGGCACTTATTTGTATATTTCATTGACCTGGTTTCCGGTGGGTCAGCTCCTTGGTCTCTCCCTTTAGACACAAGCCTCTGAGAGAGGAGGACTGTCCAGAACTCTCAACTTTTGGAACCCCCAGTGCAGTGCTTTGCTGGTCAAAGGGACTCCATTGCATTCCCAGGACAGGGATGCCTGTGGTCTTCTCCCCTCTCTTTCCAAAGGGACCCTGACCCTGACGTCAGGCCCCCAGCCAAGAGCGGGGGATGCTGAAAGGGCTTCTCAGCTGCACCTGAAGTCACATTAGTTCTCCTGGAATTGGAGGACCCTCCACCCAGAGGAGCTGATGGTTCCTGATGAGGAGCCTAGCTGCCCTGCATAGATGACAAACTGCCTTCCCAGTAATGCCACGACCCCGAGGCCCAGAGCAGCTCCTCCTCCCCATCTCCCAAAACAACTATCTCAGCGACCCATACTAGGGGAGGAATGACGTTTGTGGAGACCAGAAGTGGAGGCAAGGAGCCGCTCTGGAGGGAGACGGAGCTCTTTCATCTCACAAACGGTGTTCTGTGGCCCTCGTCTCAGACTCCCCTTTGCAACCTTTCTTCCAGCAGACTGATCCAGAGACACATCCTGCTTTTCCTTCACAGGGAAACAGTCGGCATCAGGGAATCATCTACTCAGACTTCCCATCCGAGGAGCAGAGAAACCACAGACAGCTGCCTTACGAACCCTCTTGCCAGATTCCAACCCAGTCTGGGAATCTTGATGATCTCACTGGTATCTGGAACTCCCTTCTCCAGAGATGGAGGGGCTTGCGGGGTCCCTACTGAGCCCCCGACTAAAGAGGAAGGTTCACACCCGAACCTCACGTGGCCTGGCGCACCCCGATCTCTGCCCAAGTGTCCAGGCCTGAGCCCTGCCCGTTGGCGGCCTGTGACTCCTTCCCCCCTTCTACTCCTTCCAAAGTCCATTTTCCTCACTGAGTCCAAAGAACTCCCCAAGTCAAGACTGTGTGTCCTTTGGCCCGGGTCCCAGTGAGAATGCAGAGATAAGTATGCGATAAAGCCCCTCTGTGTGGATGGACATAGGAGGACGTGTCTATGCCGTTTTGCAGAAAGAGGTGTGAGGAGATCAGGAGAAACCTGCTGAGGCGATGGAGTGAAAAAGTCAAAAAGTTAAAAATTCCCACAGGATCAGCCCCGGAGGGTGAGTCGATCAAAATATCCCCTCCTAGTGTCAATGACAGGAGAAATGAGACTTTCTGGTCTTGACTTGGAAACCCACCAGGGCATCTGTACCTTGTCCTATGGGGCCACTGTGTGAGTCTGGGTTAACTAGAGAAATAAATTCATTGACACTCAAATGTGTCAAAGAAAGAACGTTATATACAAGAGCAATTGGATATTGAGGAAAACATCCCAGCCCAGCCCAGCCCAGCCCAGATCAAGTCCACAAGTCTGATATTAGTCCATGTGGCCGATACCAATCTATAAAGTCCTCTTCAGGGTTGAGCCCCGATGGCGTAGTGGTTGTGCGTGGGACTGCGGCCCACTGGGATGGAGGTTCAATTCCAGCTCCCAGGAGCAAAGCCTGGGCCTCCTACTCCCACCACCTGAGGGCAGTCATGCCTTTAAAAAAAAAAAAGTCCTCTTCAGACCCATGAGAAACAAGCAATGATGCCAAATGCAGGAAGATGACAGGCCAGGGGGTGGGAAGTCTTGTGGAGCCAGCGGCAGTAGAAGCATCTCGGCGCTGGCTTGGGTCTCCACTTGGTTCCTCCAGCTCAGGGTATTGACCTGTCTCCATG